>PVHP010021178.1:0-29714 GCA_004024765.1 Zapus hudsonius
TGACTCGGGTTCACTATGGGTGTTTAGCCAACCTCTTCCCCAGAGGCTAATGGGTACTTCTGAAGGTTTCATGGGGGAGAAAGGCATTAGTTCTGTAGATGATTTCCTTAGCCTTGATGTTGAAGGTGGGAGGTATTCGAATTCAATTTGCGGTCATTCCCTCAGATACTGGCTCCTGGACGACTCATCCAGAAAGCTACTCTGTTAAACATCCAATGAAGCAAAACGTACATGCTATAAAACCCCAGTTAGCACGTAACCAAGTAAAGTGGAAACATTTACCAAGATGGACTAACCTGGGCTATCAGCCTGGGTTTATTCTTAGTGGAGCAGTGGGTCTGACGGTGAAGGAGATCGAGGCTTCTGTGGATGCCCACACACAGCCTTCCATCTGGATGCAGTGATGCAGGTAGCTATGTTACCATGGAGACACCATCTTCTCCTTGGAGAGCTCACTGTCTGCTCATCGTGGTGCTGAATTAGCTCTCTGTGTGCTTGCTAGGCAGATTCCTCTCTGGCTTGTGGATGCTTTTAGAATAAAGCCCAAACTCCTAATGGATGGCTTGTGTCATTCACCGCCTGCCATCCTGCCATCATCTGAATTCATGTCCTCTCAGGGTCTTGGTGGCACCATATTCTCTCCCACATCCAGACCTTTTTTTTCAAATGTCAGGAATGTTCGTTGCTTTTCCTCTGGCTTGAAATCCTTCTACTTAGGGGCTATCAGCTCCAGCTTCTCCAAGGGGGACCATGGTGATGTCTCATGAACACAGGAACCCCCTGAGGCACACAGCAGGCATATGAATCATGGCTGAAGAGCAGAGTCATGGGGCTCTCCACTTTGGTTGAAAACTTTTTTTTAATATATATTTATTGTCCATAATGAGTTACATTATTTAGTGGGCAAACCATGTGTTGTTATCCTGAATTCCCCAATTCCCCCCTCCCCAACATTTTGTTTTGAAGTTTCAATGTTACATAGAAATTACAAGAATAGGAAAATGAACTCCCATATTCCCTACCAGAATTTTCTGAAAGCATTTTGCTACATGCTCTCTGGTACATTCTTTTCCTCCTGTTCTCCTTCCCTCTCTTCCTTTCATGCCTTCTCTCCTTCCATGCCTTCCCTTTTTCCTTCTTCCTTCCTTTCCTTTCCTCTCTTCCTCCATCCCTCCCTTCTTTCCTTCCTATTGTCCATTTGGTTTCCTCTCTCTTCACTCCCTTTTCCCCCTATTTTTCTCTATTGTTTCTGCAGAAATGAGACTAGGTTACATACATGCTCCTTTCTCTGCACAGACTTCAGCATCTATCTCTTCTGAAGGGACCTTCTCTTACATATCTAACTCTGGTCTTCTTAGAAATTATGCATGGCTTTTTGTGGTCCTTGGCTCCAACCAGGACTTCTTCCTGTTTGCTTTGACTTCTTACAATGCTTGCCATAACCCACAGGACAAGGATTTACTCGGTGAAGGAGCTCACCAAGTGGACCCGGGTTCCCTGAGGACTCCGTTCTGCCTTTCACGTCCTTCCCACGCCAGTGGATGGTGGCCTGTGGCTCCAGTGTTCTGTCCCTTTTCCTGTATTTGGGGTGGGCCACAGGCCCAGATCTGGGCTTCTACTAATGACTTCTGGGAGTTGGGAACTTGTATGGGTGGTCTTCCTAAAGAATTGTCATGACAGACTCTTCTACCTAAGACTTCCACCCAGCTTGTCCCCAAGTAGTAGCCTGCTCATTACTACATCCACGATGCCACACGACTCGCTCCCACTCCTTCCCTCATTTCTTCTCAGGCCTTCCTTTTCTCTTAATTATTTTTATTTGAGTCAAAGAGCAACAAAGAGAAAGAGGCAGACACAGAAAGAGCTTGCATGGGTGCACCAGGGCCTCTTGCCTCTGCAAAGGAACTCCAGATGCATGCACCACTATGGGCATCTGGCTTTATGTGGGTGCTGGGGAGTTGTGCCCAGACTAGCAGGCTTTGCAAGCAAGCACCTTGAAGCACTGAACCATCTCTCCAGCCCCACTTGGAAACAATTTCTAAGGGTCTCAACGTGGGGAAGCCCAGTGTCAGCCACAACTATCCGTTCCTGAGGCATCATTAATGCTACACTAGAGGCCATAGGAAATATTTCAGAATGAGTTCTGAGCAGAGTCGTGTAGGAGGTTTTTGTTTTATTTTTCTGAAAGGGGGTCTGTGTCTGCCCTGCGTCAGTCTGCTCTGGGACTGTGCACTTCGCTGCCACATGAATTGGCACCTTCAGCAGGGACAGCTGGAGCTCCCCTTGCCACCATGGGCCACCCTGGGAGAGAGAAGCACCTCTCTGCAGATGGCTCAGAGAGTTGCCAGCCAGGCAGGACCAGGCAGCAGCATGCTGGCACTCAGCGGGCACCAGCCGAGTACCCAGCTGGTCCGTCACGGTCTCCGCCCTTCAGGGCAGTGTTCATTAAGAAACCTTTTTTCCTTTCTCACAGAGATAGACATCTTGCTTCCAGACATGGCAAGTGTCAGGGTTCATGCCTGGGTCCTTCATTCGGTCTGAACATTGGCCAAAAAAAGAGGGGGGGAATAAACAAGCTATTGTGACATGGGGGCCCTCCCTGAGGGGGGTGGGAGTTAAGGAGCCAGGAAGGCTGCACATAACAGGATATGCTGACGTCTGGATATCAGAACAAAGATAGAGGAATTCCACAGAGAAGGACATTAGAGGAGAGAACTTCCTGACGCCCACCAGCATGGCACCGTCCCTTGAATTTCACATCTGTGCCTGGGCTCAGGGACAGGCGGTGGCCCAGCCAGTTTGGCCACTGTTAGGGATGCAATCAATGGCTGCTGGGGGAGGAGGGAGGCTAACACAGTCTCTTGAGAACACTCAGGGAGTCGCCTCCCCACCTCACCTCGGGGCCCTCGGCCCATTTTTCCCTTTTGCTGGGAGAACTCCACCCTGGAGTTTCTTGTAGCTAGCTGCCTGGCCCTTCTCCTGGTTTAAGTGCAACTCAGATGTCAGCCTTCCTCAGCCCCTCTTTCCTTATCACGGTCTAGAAAGGGCAGATCTGTCTCTGTTTATGTGACTGTTATCTGTCCCCTGGCTTCTCTTAAAGCTCTGGATATGGTCTGACTTAATTGCTGTCATATGACCAGAGTCTTCTTACAGCGACTAGAACACCAGAGTCGATCTGGGTTGCTTGGGTGGCTCTGGGTGGGTGGGCATATGGAGAGGTGTGGATTGATGCGTGGATGGGTGGATCGGAGGGACGGAGGGGAGGGGGAAGATTTGATCTCTTTACTCCAGAACAAAGCAGTATTGGTCCTAGAGTTCTCCGTCACAGGTTCCAATCTGTGCGATTTCAGCCAGGTTACTGGTTCATTTATATCTAAACGTTGGAGTCTGTGAAGGGGATAAAAATGTCAGCCTTATGCTATAAATACATAATAAATATGGCCTGGAGAGATAGTTCAGCCGTTAAGGTGCTTGTCAGCAAAGTCAAAGGACCAGGGTTTGATTCTCCAGAACCCATGTAAAGCCAGATGCACAAAGTGATTCATGTGTCTGGAGTTTGTTTGCAGTGGCTAGAGGCCCTGGTACCCATTCTCTTTCTCTCTGCTTGTAATGATAAATAAAAATATTTTTTAAATAATATTTTTAAAAAATGTCAGCCTCACAGAACTGTGGAGAATGACTAAATGGGATCATGCTTTACTGTGGGCAGGTATAGTAATGTCAAACCACAGCACCCCTTACCTACCACCTCCCTGGCCTTGAAGGTCAGGCTTGCCCGAAGGCACCCTTCATCCTGGGGAAGCCTCCAGAAGTCTGCTCTTCTCTTCCCCTGTTTTGACACTCTGATCCTCTACTTTCATCTCATTTCGAGACCTAAGAAGAGCTGAGGCACTGGACAGGGTGATAGGATTGTGACCCAAGCAGTTTCTGAAGGGGACAGTATGTGTTCTTTTAAATAATATTTTATTTATTTGCAAGCAGAAGGGGAATGGGCACACCAGGGCCTCTCACCATTGCAAACGAATTCCAGATGCATGTGCCACTTTGTGCATCTGGCTTTATGTGGGTACCGGGGAATTAACACGGGTCGTTAGGCTTTGCAGGCAAGTGTCTTAACTGTTGAGCCATCTCTCCAGCCTCAGCGTTTGTTCTTTGAGAAGCACAGTTCCCACGTTCTGACTTCTCAAGCCAAGAGAGTCCAAGCAGTCAGTACCTTGGAGCCAATAACCCTGGCTTCACTCCCTACTGACTCAGTTGAACACAGCAGGGTATGTCTTTATGCCCAGCCACATCCATTGTCATATATATATGTATATGGTATATGTATAGTATTTGTGTGTATGTACATATATGATCATACATATTATCCATGCATCTATATTATTTTATTTATTTGAGAGAGAGTATGAGTATGCCAGGGCCTCTTGTCTGTACATTTTGTGTGTCTGGCTTTATATGGGTACTGGGAAATCAAACCCTGAATGGCAGGCTTTGCAAGCAAGCTCCTTTAACTGCTGAGCCATCTCCTTAATCCTCCCGCTGTCTATACTGGGGAATCAAACTCGGGTCATTAGGTTTTGCAGGCCTGTGACTTATATCCTCAGTGCATCCTTCAGCCCAGTAAAAATTTTTTCCACCAAAGACAGTTACCTTCCAGAACCTGGGGAAGGTTTTGCCCAAAAGTCTGTAAACTGGAACCGAATCTTTGGCTCCTTATAGACCAGAGCACTGGTGCTTATGGATCGTCCATGCTCTCGTTGGACATGCAGGGAAGTTGGGCAACATGGCCGACAAAGGAAGCCAGTCTCCCTCCCACGAGACAGATCCATTAGATGGCTTGAAGGGGTATAAGTTATCAGAGCGTCGGCGAGCATGTGACTGACAGATAAAGATGTCACTAGGAGCCAAGTCTCAAATTTATCCACGCCCCTTCTTTCTCTACTTGCTCATAAAAATTGCAAGTTGACTGCTAATGGAATCTGGTCTTTAACTGTGTTTTACCTGAGGGACCTAACTTAAGTCTGTGGCACCCATAGGTACAGACAGAATTCCACACTAAGTCAAGTCTTTTAAATATTTATTTATTTACAAGCAGAGAAAAAGAGAGAGAAGAAAGACAGAGAGAATGGGCTTGCCAGGGCCTCCAGCCACTGCACAAACTCCAGATGCACGGGACACTTTGTGCATCTGGCTTTACCTGGATACTGGGGAAGGGAACGTGGGTTGTTAGGTTTTGCAGGCAAGTGCCTTCAACTGAGCCATCTCTCCAGCCTCTAAGCAGATTTTTGATCCTGTTTCAGGGCGTGAGATCAGAGCCCATCTACTTATGCGGGGTGAATAATGCACCTTTATTTGCTGAGGGTGTTGTGTGCGCCTATGTGGGTGGCTCTGGCTTGTGTCTTGTCGTTCCAGGCCAGACAGAGCCTTGTCCCCTGACTCTTGCTAATGGGGAACACGTAGAACCAAGTCTGGTCTCCAGTTTCTCAGCTCGAAGGGGAAAATGGGCCAGCAGCTGTTTCTGCTTAACAGTGATTATCTCTGGGATTGTGAGTGTTTGGGATTTTTTTCTTTCTTCTTGCTTATCTATAATTTGCGACTTCTTTGTGCATGAATTGTATGTAGCTTCTATTTTTTTAAGGAGAAGAAAGCAGTAACTTTAAATTATGATAAGTCTAATAAGTAGAAAAATGTTTCCTCCTTTACTTTTTTTTGTTTTTGTTGTTGCTGTGGGGGGATAGGGTCTCACTGTAGCCCATTCTGACCTGGAACTCACTCTGTAGGCCCAGGCTGACCCCAAACTCACAGTGATCTTCCTACCTCTGCCTCTGCTGGGATTCCCCTATACTTTTTATTTTATTTTTTAAATATTTTATTTATCTGAGAGAGAGAAAGGCAGACAGAGAGAGAGAATGGGCACACCAGGGCCTCCAGCCACTGCAAATGAATTCCAGACACATGCGCCCTCTTGTGCATCTGGCTTTTTATATATATACACTCTCAACCTGTTCACGGGCACTTATGCCAACCCCACCTAACTGCCCTGTTGGAAGCTCGTCATAACCCAGTCTGCCTGCCACTCAGCTGGGCACCTTGTGGGCAGAAAGGTGTTGGCAAGACGCAAAGACCACAGCAGCTGCATGAAGTCTCCTCCCAGCCCTGAGTCCTCTCCTCCTGCCTCCCACCTCCCCTGGCAGCGGCGTTTCTGTCCCAAGTCCATGGTCAGATCAGGTGAGTCGACTTTCAGACACAGGATCGAGGAACAGGCTGTAGCTTAAATACCAGCACAAACCAAATGACTGAGCAGGAACCAACATGGCAGCCTAAGGAAGGTGTGGAAAAGAAACTTCTGTCAAGGACAAAAGGCTAACCGTAACACAAAAAGCTCTGTAGCTTTCTCCTAAATAACAAATGTATTTCTAGGGTTTTAAGTTCCGCTATCCCTCCAGATCACTGAAGGCAAAAGAAACCATCTTCTTATTTAGAATATTAAAAAGTATAGGGGAGGGCTGAAGAGATGGCTTAGTGGTAAGGCGTTTGCCTGCAATGCAGAAGGACCAGAGTTTGATTCCCCAGTGCCCATATAAAAAGCCAGATGCGCAAGAGGGTCTGTCGGTAGAGCCTACAATGGTTTGCAGACCACAGTCTGAGAGGCCAGACTAGAGAAGTGTGTCCTGCAAGTAAGTGAGCAGAGGATCACCAGCTGATACTAGGCTGACATCCTGAGAATGGCCAGTCCTGTGTCCTGGTTCAGATCGTTTCCAGCACATGACCTCGGCTCCCCAAGCATCTCCACGCCATGCCTTGGGAACCAGATTTATGATTTCCTAAAGCCAGAATTACCGCTGATGCGCTGAACTTCCTGGTTAGGAGTTAACTCTTGGAAGCTTTGGCTGTTTCCTTCTCTCCTTCCAACCAGTGATCAAGGACAGAGTCCATGTTTTGGCATGTTTTGGAGTGATCTAAGGAGTGTCCAGGGACCATCCTGGTGGTCCAGCTTGTAGGTTTGGAAGCCCGAGGATGGAGGACCATAAGCCTGGAGTGCAGAGAAAGGAAGGCTGGGTTTTCTGTCTCATTCTGTGTCTCGATTTGGACAGCTCTGCTTTATGTGGAGTTTCCACCCAGAAGTGCTTTCACAGAAAAACGTTGTTTCCCATTCAAAGGGGAAGTGGGGAAAGGAGAGAGGGAGAGGGAAAGACTGGGGGGGGGTTATGATCTACACCTGTCAGAGATCATGTTCTCAAGGAGCATCCGAGCTCTTTGCCACCCTCGAGTTCTCCCAGCTCAACACATCTATTTATAATGGATCCTTCCCCGTCGTGCAAGCCAGTTAATTGGTGTGAATTGTTCGTCCTCCTTCAGTGCGGCACTGGGAGGGAGGTGGCTGGACGATACCGAGATGGTTCCAGAAATGGCCTCCGCCTGCCAATAGCATATAGCCCGAGGAAGAGGGTGTTGTGGTTGGTTGCAGGATTCTAGAAGCAAATGAATTACTAGCTACCACTTGGGTGGGGCATGTTGAGACATTGTTTGGGAGTCGACTCTGTCTGAATCATGGCTTATTCCTTGGAGACCTGTCATTCAGAAACCCAATTACGTGTAGGTTCAATGTCAATGCTGACAGAATGAAACCAATGCATTCTTTGCGAGTCTGTGTGTGTGTGTGTGCATTTCAACAAAATCTTGCTTCACTAGCAGGTTCTATTTTCATAAATGTCTTTTTATTTTAAAAAAGCCAAATCATGTATTTTCATATGCACGCTCCTGGTGATGCTGTATTCAGGCGAAACTGGTTCATCCGTGTGCTGAAAGAGAGAGCTTCTAGGTATCACTGTGCAGATTATGCCAAAGGGGAAGAGAGAGAGGAAGACCCCAGAGACATCTTCCTGTCCTTAGCACCCTCCCTCTCTTCCTCCTCCTTCCCAATCACCTCAGACTTGGGTTTCCAATTTGTAAATGGAGATTAATTAATAATTTAGCCTTTCCAATGACTGTCACGGACTCATTCAAAGGTTGCAAATAATTCTTTGCAAATAAAAGTGCCTTGGCCTTGGGAGCTGCCTCTAATTATAAGTGAGGAGCCGAAGGAAGTCAGCTGGCAGGGAAATAGATACGGCTCTTGAGGTTTTCTTTTCACTGGTTTTCTTTTCTTTTTTTAATCCTTAATTTTGCGGGGTTTTAGGCAAGTTTTATTATTAATTATTATTATTATTCAGGAACAAAGCACCATTCCATGTCCGGAATCATGTGTTTTCTAAGAATAATGTTTGTGTTCAGGGCTTAGCTAAGCCCCACATTGACCCCTCAGTCTGCCCACCATTTAGGGTTTTCTTTGAATAAGTCATTTATCTACTCTGAGTGTTTATTTTCACCTCTGGAAGGTGGGTTGATGTTTTTCTTTCTTGGAGGTCTGATGGGCAGACCACCTTGATCCTGGGTCACCTGTCTTACCTTACTTCCCATAGTGCTTGCCACCATTTTATTATTGTTATTACTTTGGTATTTTTATTTACTTGCAAGCAGAGAGAAATAGAGAGAAAAGGCAAAAAGAATGGACGTGCCAGGGCCTCCAGCCACTGCAAACAAACCCCAGGTGCAGGCATCACCTTGTGCATCTGGCTTTATGTGGGGACTAAGGAATCAAATCCGGGTCATTAGGCCTTGCAGGCAAGTACCTTAACCACTGAGCCATCTCTCCAGCCCCAGCTTGTCACTTTTAACATATATGGACGATAGACTGGCTTGTTATTATCGCTGTTGAATATTTCTCACCTCTGAACACCTAGGTGCCTGCAGCAGGGAGCTTCGCTCTGGTTACCATCCAGAGTGTCCAGAGCTGGCCTTGGCTTGGGTAGGGATTTGTTGGTTATTGGCTGACTGACCAGGTGGAGTTCTTATTTTCTCCCCATCTTCTCAGTGCACCTCATTCTGACCTGGTGCTCTCCCTCAGCAGGGGGCTCTCCTCCTGTAGCTTTCCTTCTCCCAGACCATCCCTTCACGGCCATCCAGGATTTCATCACTGAACAAATAAATCAGTTCCCCTGGTGGATGTGCCAGGGGCAAAGCTTGCTTAAATGCATCATGCTATGTTTTGGTTTTTAAAGTCCGGCTTTCTGGAAAGCATTAGCGGCCAATGAACTTTCTTAACATTAGTGACCAATGAACTTCCTTAAACACACTGAGGCCGTTTCCCTCCTAAAGTCACACATACACTGCCATCAAAGTTCAGGGTCAGAGGAAGTGCCTTTCCCGGTAGCTGATCCATTAGGGTCGGGGCTCAAATGTGATGCTTTTTTTTTAAAGTATCATTCAGGATTTGGATGTGTCAGAATTCAAAGAAGCAAGCCAGAGCCAAGGTGTGCCCTATGTGTGTGTGTGCACTGTGTGTGTGCACTGTGTGTGTATGTATATGTGTGCACTGTGTGTATGTATGTGTGTGCACTGTGTGTGTGTACTGTGCATGTGTGCAGTGTGTGCACTGTGTGTGTGCACTGTGTGTGCACTCTGTGTGTGCACTGTGAATGTGCTTTGTGTGTGCACTGTGTGTGTGCACTGTGTGTGCACTGTGCATGTGTGCAGTGTGTATGTGCACTGTGTGTATGTATGTGTGTGTGCACTGTGTGTGTGTGGGGGGGGGATAAGCAGAGAAGCTGGAAGTGGGAGGATTCAGTGACCCTTACTTAGCTGGGATAAACTGTTAAAATTCAGGCATAAACACACACAAAGAACAAGGAGAAAAAGGAAAAAAAGAAAAGAAAACCCTGATCATGTTATTAGATGCAAAAGTACTTGGCAAAATTTGAAGCCCTGTTCTGGTAAAATCACAAAAGTAGCCTAGAAGGGGACTTCCTCACCCTGATGCAAGACACCTACCAAAAATAAATAAATAAGTATATAAATAAATAAATAGATAAAAAGATAAAACCCCAGAACAAACATGCTATTGTTACAAGACCAGGAACAAGACAAGGGTGCTGCTCTCTCCA
The DNA here is from genome assembly GCA_004024765.1 of Zapus hudsonius. Classification (NCBI taxonomy): domain Eukaryota; kingdom Metazoa; phylum Chordata; class Mammalia; order Rodentia; family Dipodidae; genus Zapus; species Zapus hudsonius. The sequence goes on from PVHP010021178.1 coordinate 9,984, forward strand.
CTTTTCTTCGGCCCGATAAACAAAAGAAAGAAAACAGATCAGAGTGGGAAGGAAGGGGTGGTGGCTCAGGGGACAGAGCACTTGTTGCACAAACATGAGGAACCAAGTCCCCAGCACCGTCATAAATTTCTGGCAGGCACGGTGGGCTGCCTGTAGTCCCAGCACTCAGAGACAGCGACAGGGGATCTCTAAGGAAGGCTGGCCAGCTAGAAGAGACCCTGCCTCGTATGAGGCAACATTAATACAAAAATATATTATTTTCTATTGTGCCCATCTGTAAGTGAAATGAAGGGAACAGCTCCAATAATAGCATATTATTATAATTATAATAGCATCCAAAAAAATTAAAATCTCTGGAATAAAAGAAGTGTAATCCCTGTGACCTGAACAGTACAAAATATCATGGAAAAAAATTAAAGCAGACAGAAATAAGTGTTCATCCTGTGTTCATGGATTAGAAGCTGAATATTGTTAAGATGAAGTAATCCTCAAATTGATCTACGCATTCAATACAGTCCCCATCAAATTCCCAGCTGGTATTTCTGCAGAAATTGACAAACTAATCCCAAAATTCATACTCACGAGTGCAAATCCAAGGGATCCAGAAAAGGCAAAGCAGCTTTTTAAAAGAACAAAATAGAGCTGAAGAGATGGCTCAGCAGTTAAAGGCGCTTGCTTGCAAAGCCTGCTGGACTGAGTTCAAATCCCCAGTACCCACATAAAACCAGATGCATAAAATGGCACATGCATATGGATTTCATCAGGAGTGACAAGATGCCCTGGTGCACCTGTTCCCTCTCTCTTCCTATCTCTCTGCTTGCAAATAAATAAATAAGAATATTTAAATTTAAAACAAAATAGCAAGTTTCATAAATCGTGGTTTCAGAACTTTCTGCAGTTGTCAACATTAATGTAAAATGGGGCATATAGATTTTTGCGATAGAATTAAGAATTCAGGGCTGGAGAGATGGCTCAGCGGTTAAGGCATTTACCTGCAAAGCCTAAGGCCCCAGGTTCGATTCCCCCAGTACTCACGTATAGCCAGATGTACAAAGTGGCGCATGCATCTGGAGTTTGTTTGCAGTGGCTGGAGGTCCAGGTGTGCCCATTCTCTCTGTCTGTTTCTCTTCTCTCTATGTCCCTTTTTTTGCAAATAAATAAAGGGCTTAGAGAAAGTGTAACCCTCATTTACTGAAGGTGGGAAGGTACAGCGGTACAGGTATTTTGGAAGACAGTTGGAGGGATTCTCAAAATGTTGAAGTTGGAGTTGTGATATTCCCCAGCCATTCCACTGTCAGACTTATATATGCAGGAGAAAGAAAAACGTAGATCTCCCAAAACACTTGCCCTAAATATTCAGAGCAAACTTCCTCACAAAAAATGGAACATATCAAATGTCCTCCAGCTGAAGAAGGAAAAAGTGTGAAATATCTGTAAAATGAAGTATTAATAAAAGGGACCAAAAGGGGCTGGAGAGATGGCTCAGAAGTTAAGGCGCTTGCCTGCAAAGCCTAACGACTGGGGTTCGATTCCCCAGTGCCCACATAAAGCCAGATGCACAAAGTGGCACATGCATCTGGAGTTTGTTTGCAGTGGCTGGAGGCCCTGTCTCACCCATTCTTTCCCACCCCCTTGCAAATAAATAAATAAATAAAAATTTTGAAAGGGAACAAAAGATTGATAAATGGATAGCCCTTCACAGTATTCCATGGAAAAGAAGCTAGTTTTAAAAGACTACATTTTACATGGTTCATATACAAAATGTTGACACCAACAGAGACAGAAGGATGAGTGGTTGTCAGGGGGCAGGGGCTTGGGATATGGAAGTCATTGTTAATGCTCATGAGATTTGGGGGAGGGGTACCTCAAAGTAGGTGTGAAGGTAATTGTGCAAGTCTGACTAGATTAAGAGCTCTCTATATATGCTTTCAAGGGGTGGCGTCTATGGCATGTGAATTCTCTTAACAAAGCTGTTGTCAAAAAATTCAGGCACAGGTGGAATTTAGAATTCTAGGTTCTTAACATTACCTTTGTAAGGTGTCACCAAAAGACCAGAGTGTATGCACGATGGCTTATTTCCCTGAAGTTTTCCTCCTCCGCTCTGGACTTTTAATTTTATTGATGGAAGCTTGTGATACCTTTGTGTGGCTAACCTCGCCATTTTTATTGCTTCATGGTTTCTGCAGTCAGGGGCAAAGATACAACAGAGAGGAAACCTTAAGAGATGTTCAGGTTGGAGGATTTAGATCTTTGGCTGTTGCCTTATGAGATAACTTCGATGCACAATCTTCTTGTCCTTCCAAAACTTACAAGGGGGAGGCTGGAGAGATGGCTCAGCGGGTAAAGCAGTTGCCTCCAGAGCATAAGGACCCGGGTTCAATTCCCCAGTACCCACGTAAGCCAGATGCACAAAGTGGGGCATACATCTGGAATTTGTTTGCAGTGGCCCGGGTGTGCCTCTCTCTCTCTCTCTCTCTCTCTCTCTCTCTCTCTCTCTCTCTTTCTCTCTCTCTCTCTCTCTCTGTTTCTCTCTGCTTACAAATAAATTAATTTAATTAAATAGTAAAATGGCAAAGGCTTGGGAGATGGCTCAGTGGGTACAGAGCTTTCTAGGAAAGCATGAGGACCTGAATTCAGATCCTCATCCTGTGTAAAAGGCAAGCATAATGGTACATTCCTGTGAGAATGCTTAGAGATCTCTGGCCAGCTAGCCAGTCTAGCTAAATCAGAGAGCTTCAAGTTCCTGTCTCCCAAAAAATAAGGTTGGGGGGGGGGCGGTGGCTGGAGAGATGGCTCAGCAGTTAAAGGCACTTGCTCACAAAGCCTGACAGTCTGGGTTCACTTCCCCAGCACCCACGGAAAGCCAGATGCACAAAGTGGCGCATGCATCTGCAGTTCGTTTGCAGCAGGAGGAGGCCTTGGCGTTATACTCTTTCTCTTAATAATAAAAATAATAAATAATAATAAAAATTTTGTTTTTAAAAAAGCCAGCATGTTGTCAGTGTTTGTTAGATCTGGTCATGTTTCTGACCATCATCTGTACTCTATATATTTAATTGCTAATGAAGCAAAAGAAAATGCGGTTATGGTTCATATCCAGTGGTCAACATAGGTCAAGGTTGATGACATTACCATACTTCTTGGAATGACGTGGGGTCCTGTGTGACTATCTTTAGCCTGGTGGTCCCTGGGCTCTGATACCACTGTCCTGTGCCACACCTTCTACAGACAAGCATCCAGTAGATCGGAGCCTAGAAACTGTGTTTATGGTTCAGGATCCAAGGGCTGACAACTGCAGGCTCTTTTCCGAATGGCTTCTTGGGAGCTGGAGAGATGGCTCAGTGGTTAAGGAGCTTGCCTGCAAAGCCTAAGGACCCAGGTTCAATTCCCCAGTACCCACATAAAGCCAGACGCACAAAGTGGTGCATCCATTGGAGCTTGCTTGCAGGAGCTTGAGGCCTTGAAGCACCCATTCTCTCTCTCTCTCTCTCTTTCTCTCTCTCTCCTTGTAAATAAATAATAAGCAAATAAACAAATGGCTTCTTTTGGCTTCCTCCTCACCTGTCCCGTTTGCTACCCGCAGGAAGATCTGTCTGCACTGCAAGTGTCCCCAGGAGGAGCACACGGTGATGCCGTTGCCATTGGAAATGGAAAAGAGCATCAGCAAGCTCATGTTTGACTTCCAGAGGAACTCCATCTCGGACGACGACTCGGGCTGCGCCCTGGAAGAATACGCATGGGTGCCCCCGGGGCTGAAGCCCGAACAGGTACCACGATGGCAGCTCTGATGTTTGCCTTCCTCATTCCGGCCTCGGAGCTAGAAGGACTCTTGCGGGACGGAGAGGATGCCACAGGCCTCAGTGGGCAGGGAGGAAGGGAAGTGGGTCCATGGCTCGTTCCTGCTGGCGGTAGATGTAGGAAATGTTGGCTTTGAGGCTTTGGATGGTAGAGCTTCATTGGGGGGAGAAGAGACGTGATATTGACATGCGTCTTTCTTTCGGACACGTATATGTGCGCACGGTGTGCGTGCATGTTGGGAGAGGGGGCCTGTGTTTCTACACATCAGAGGGTGACGTTGGGTGCCATTCCCTGTGGTATTGTTGGACACAGGGTCTCTTACCTGGAGATCACCAATACAGCTAGCCAGCAGGTCCCAGCAATCTTCCTGTCCCCCCCCCTCTTTAACTCTGGGACTACAGGCACACACCACCATGCCTGGCTTTTATGTGGGTACTGGCGATTCGAACTCGGGTCTCCATACTTGAGCAGCAAACTTTCTGCCCACCCCCCAGCCCCCACACTGCAATGACTCTTGACTTCCAGTTTCTTTGTAAAGTCGACTGAGGATGTATCTCCTTTTTTCTTCCCTGTGATATATGCTGTGTTTAAATATTCAGTTTGACCACGCTTTACAAAGACAGACCCTGACATTTCCTGACATCTTTTGGCATTGCCCACAGGCTGTAAATAGTGGCAACTGGTGGCAACTGGGTTCCTCTCTGCTCTGTACTTTTCTGAATGACATGTGACCATTGGGTGGTATTTCTTCAGTCCTAGGACAGCTTAGTGACGTCTCTATAAACTGTCTTCCCTAGGGCTGGAGAGATGGCTCAGCGGTTAAGACACTTGCCTCTGGTGCCTAAGGGCCTGGGTTCAATTCCCCAGTAACCACATATGCCAGACGCACTGGCCCTGGTTCTCTCTCTCTCTCTCTCTCTCTCTCTCTCTCTCTCTCTCTCTCTCTCTTTCTCTCTCTGCTTAAAAAAATAAATAAAATTAAACTGCCTTCCCTGTGAGCTTCCAGCGACAGCTGGAACCTTCTAACTGTTGACCTACCCTTGTCTTCCCCTGAACCATTTTAATTTCTCTCTCTCTAGAGATCTCTGTCTGGCAGAATATTTCGAAGCTTAAAAGAGTCTGAAGTCGTATGTCAGGAACTTTTTAAGTGTGTGCACGTTCTCAGCAAAGTTCTTTCTCAATAGAAAGACTCGTGAATTCACTTGGAATTTTTAATGATTCTCCTAACTTCTCCCTCATCAGCCGTTTTGCATTTTCTTCATTTAGGTTGAATTAGCAAATTGTCAGATAAAAATCAGTCTCATCGGTATAGTTTATTTAGCCAGCAAAAAAATAATATTCTTTATAAATTGAATTAATTACTGGTACTCAGAAAAAGGGGAAATTTTTTTCATATGCAAGTTTGCATTTCTTTTTGCAGGGCGAAGGATTGGACCCAGGGCCTTATTTATGCTAAGCAGGTGTCATTCCACTGGGTTGCAACTCCTGTCTCTTTTCCAGAGTCTCATTTCTGCAAAGGAAAAAGGCCCAGCGTGGAATCCTGGCCATTCTTTTTGGATAAGATCTGATCTTACCAAGTCTTTTGCATTCCCATTCAATCCACATTTATCATTTTGTGTGGTTTTCCTGAACCCCACGGGCACTTATGTTTTGAGATCGCCGTTCTCTTACCCTAAAGAAAACAGACCAGAAACATTCACAGAAAATACATCTGTGAGAGTTAGAAGCAGTTCTGCGTGGAGATATTGGGGAGGGGAGGGAAGAAGTGTTTTCTCACAGCCTGAGGGTTGAAGTGATATATTTCTTTTCATCGTTTTGTCTAAAGATTGTATTATCTGAAGAGTTTGTTTTAGGAGGAGAGCGTCTGGCTGGGTATAGAAACTCAGAGTTTGCTGGGAGCTAACCATCTCGGACAGCATTGCTCTTCCGTTCTCTCAGCAGTGACGTTGCACACCTATAGATCTGTGAGCTTGGTTCATTTTCCTGCTGACCTCATCCCACGACGTCGGCGTGACTCACTCTTTCTTCTTGTTACTGTTCACCTGAATGCCATTGCTAGCTGCTAAATTGGGCCCTGAATTAAGTTAAGCATTAAATTATTTTTAGTTCTCTAAGTTGATTCTTCTCAAAGACCACTACCCGTCACCCACGGATGTTCAGATTCAAGGAGAATGCTTTGCTTACAATGACCCAAGGAGGCAGACACGTAGCACCTAAGATCTTGATTAAATCCACTCGTTTCAAAATATGAATTCTTATGGTATTTTTGGAGACCACTTGACTCATCCAACTGTCTTCGGGAAATATAAAACTGGAATTTCTTTGATTTGTTTTGAAAGAAAATGATTAACACTGTTGAACAAATGGTTACAATTATGCCAAATGAAAGGGTATTTCCCTGTCTTATAATTCTATTGTCTCTTGGGACATTTTCTCTGTTCCCTGTGCTTACTCAAACCTATATGACGCACATGATTTGAACAGGAAACTGCTCTTGAGAGAAAGAATCGCTTTTCCAACTCTTGGAAGGGTTTTGTATTTGCCCAATAAAATGTGAGTCAATACTGAAGGTGTTTGCAGGGTCATGTTGGGTGAAAGAGACGAACTTCAGATTTTAGATTATGAGATTTTTCTGACGTCTTCTATGAAGGTATTTGTGGGTTCAAATTTTTTAAAATATTTTTCATTTATTTGCAAGCAGAGAGAGAGAGAGAGAGAGAGAGAGAGAGAGAGAGAGAGAGAGAGAGAGAGAGAATAGGAACACCAGGGCCTCCTGCCTCTCTAAATGAACTCCAGATGCATGTGCCACTTTGTGCATCTGGCTTTACATAGGGACTGGGGAATCTGACTCTGGTCATTAGGCTTTGCAAGTAAGTGTCTGGACCACTGAGCCATCTCTCTGACATGGGTTCAAAAAATTTTGAAGCTGTTTAGTGTGTGCTAAGATTAGAAAAATGTGACTCCTACATGCTTTTCCTTAATAAATATCATGTCTATGATTGGAGAAAAACCAGTTTCCTATCGAGAGAAAGTATGGTAAATGCGAAAATGCTCTGTGCTGGAGGCAGACTATTAAAGACTAGTTATAGGGTTGGGAGTAATGTGCTCTCATTTGATATGAAACCGGTTCTATCTCACTCTGTGGTCATGGGGCTGGTAATATGCCTTCAGGTGATACTGTTTATTATTCTATTTCTTCTGAGAAATTCCTTCACTTTAATAAGGTGAAAATCATCTCCCATGTTGAGAACGGTTCTTAAATATAGGCATTTAGTTTCGTGGCTGCAAAACCCAACCCTCCGTAAATTAGTGTGAAAATGATTGTTAGAATAAATGGTGTTCGAAAGGCAATTTATCAAGTGATTTCAAAAGCCTAGACTGAAAATTCATTGGAGACACTGTTCAGGTCTTCTGCCTCTGCTCACTCCAAAGTTTAATGTCATCTGGGGAACCGTGGGGTGTCCAAGCAGAGAGCTAGACTCTGCCCCTGAGTCGTTACCTAGAGCAGGTTCCAAGGCCTCACCGTGCAGACAGTGTATGCTCCTCTCTTAGAGAAGCCTGGTGGAAAGTGTACAATAAATAGAGCATTTGGGAAACCATTAAGTTCAGAGAAAGCAAATTGTGAGGGACATTTCTCAACCTCGATCCCACTGATATTTCTAGCTGGCCAGTTCTTGGTATTGGAGAAGCTCAGGACATTACTGGGTGTTTAGTAGACCTGCCTGACTTCTGCTTTAAGTGTACGTGGTGACAGCTAGATGCATGTCCAGACATGGGTCAAGGATCCTGGGGAATGACAGAGCCTCTGGGCTCCATCCAGCAAGATATTTCTTGAACACCCACTGTGCCAGGGCTCCTGGTTGGAGCATGGTTAAGTGCTTCTGGAATACAGGAGTTGAGGCCTGCCAGGGTTGAGTGGGGACCATCGATTGCTGAGGTAGCCCCTGTCTTCCCCACTAAGTCAAAGCAAAAATTGTAATCAAAAGAGGAGCCTTCGTGGAAAGTTCACCTATTTATTCTTTTTTGTTAAGTCTATTTATTTGCAGGGAGGGAGGGAGAGAGAGAAATGGGTGCTTCAGGGCCTACAGCCATTACAGACATACTCCAGATGCCTGTGCCACTTGGTGCATCTGGGGTACTGGGGAATCGAACCCAGGTCGTTAGGCACTGCAGGCAAGCATCTTAACTGCCGAGCCATCTCTCCAGCCCCTGTTTATTCTTTAAAATAGAAATAGCACCCCCAAGTATAAAAAGAAGGTTTTCTAGTAAAAATAAAAGAATATAAGAGGTATATCCTAGAAAGAGCAAATCAAAGTTGTTCCCACCAAATGAAGAAAGTTATTTTCCAACCTTTGGGTATGTATGTAAGTTCAGGTGTCCATGTAGAGAAGGTGGTATGTACGTATGTGTGTGTGTGTGTGTGTGTGTGTGTGTGTGTATGCTCAGGTGTCCATGTAGAGAAGGTGGCATTTCTGTACTGGTCAAGGTAAAAGGTGTGCTGATGCCGTCTACCTTCCTGAACTTGACTTTTCCAGCTCATGTGCTGCGAGCACTTTTCTGAGCTGTCAGAACACTTCAAAGCAGATTCTCATGCAGATCAGCTGTCTAACCTGGGGTGTTAGTCACCACCCACCACTAGGGGGCATGCGCATGCGCAGGTGTGTGTTTGGGAGGGGACAATTGCTTTCTAAAGCTGCCTCTTCAGGCTTCTCTGGGCTGCCATGGAGGGAGAGGAATTGTCTCTGGCTACTCATTAAATGATCGGTAGACCCCGTTCACATATAAATGACGCTGCATAAGGGGAAAGGGCCATTCCAAATGTCATAATGTGAGGGTAAAAAAAGGATGACATCAGAGGGGCCAGTTGGAAAGCAGAAGGGGTTCAGAGGAGGGAGGGGTCAGGGAGAGAAGAAAGGAGGGGTGGGAGGGGGCATGACCAGATGCATTGAGTTCCTCAATAAAAAGTAAAAAGAAAATAAAGATTTGAGAGTTGTAGCACACCAAAAAGATGAGTATCTTTTAATTTTTTTAAAGATGAAAATCTGTTGGGTTTCTTGTTTTTTTTTGTTTTTTTTTTTTGTTTTTGTTTTTGTTTTCGTTTCTTTTTTTGAGCTAGGGTCTCACCCCAGCCCAGGCTGACCTGGAATTCACTATGTAGTCTCAGGCTGGCCTTGAACTCACAGTGATCCTCCTGCCTCTGCCTCCCAAGTGCTGGGACTAAAGGGTTCACCACCATGCCTGGTTTTAGTTTTTGGGTTTTTTTTTTTCTACATCAAGGATTATTCCTTATCACTTCCATTCTCTGTGCTTCCTTTACAAGTATACACTCTAAACACATTCCCTGAGCATCCCAGAGCAGACTGGAGTGAGCACCATTAACTGCAAGACTCAGGGGCTGGGGCTGTGTGGGAGGATCCTGGAGGTCAGTGTCAAGGTCAGCTTTCTAGTTGCTGTGCAGAAAGAACCCAAGCAAAAGCAGCTTGTGGAGGAATGGGTTTATTAGGCTTACGGACTCGAGGGGAGACTCCATCCTGGCAGGGAAGACGATGGCATGAGCAGAGGGTGGACATCACCTCCGCCACAGCACTGCAAACAGTGACAGGAAGGTGTGCCAAACACTGGCAAGGGGAAGCTGGCTTATAACCCCATAAGCCCGCCCCCAACAACACAGCTTCATCGAGGTTGTAAAACCCAAACTGCCATCAGCTGAGGATCGATCACTGAGAACACATTCATTTGTTTGGTGGGGGACACCTGGATCAAACCATGACAGTCAGGATCAGTGTGGGAGGAGCCTGGAGGTCAGGCACAGTGTGGGAGGAGCCTAGGGTTTATCCTCTTTCTTGGAAGATGACAAGAATGGTGATGGAGAAAGTTACTCAACTTTATTGTATTGTATGCAGGTGTAAATATACAGCTGATATCTGAGGAGGTGGCAGTTGAGTCCCCTCTGAATGACATGAGGAAGTCTGTTTTATAAACACCTGGTTTGCCTCAGAAGTTCAAGTGTTCCTTTGGATGAGGCTGAAAAGAGACAGGGAATCAATACCTACTTATACGCAAAGAATTTGGGAAAGTAGTCTAGAGAGATGGCTCAGTGGTTAAGGCACTTGTCTGCAATGCCTAATGACCTGGGTTCGATTCCCCAGTACCCATGCAGATGCACCAAATGGCACATGCATCTGGAGTTTATTTGCAGCAGCTAGAGGCTCTGGTTCTCTCTCTCTCTCTCTCTCTCTCGCTCTCGCTCTCGCTCTCGCTCTCGCTCTCGCTCTCGCTCTCGCTCTCCTCAGCTTACATATAAAAATGTTTCCTTTAAAAAAAAGAATTTGAGCCAGGTATGATGGTGTGCACACCTTTAATCCCAGCTCTCAGGAGGCAGAGGTAGGAGGATCACTGTGAGTTCGAGGCCAGCCTGAGACTACAGATTGAATTTCAGGTCAGCCTAGGCTAGGGTGAGACCCTACCTCAAAAAACTAATGATAATAATAGTTATTATTAATTATTAATTAATAATAATTATTATTATATGGAAGGCTAAACCTCAACCTCTGACCACACATGCATGTGTGCACTCTCCAGCAAACTATGAATACACACATGCACACACACACACACACACACAAGGAGATAGAATAATGAGGGCCCTCATTCAGGAGGACTAGGGGGACCCCAAAGATCTACCTCCACATGTTGGATTTATACCACACTGCATACATTTATTTCGTGTATTTTATTGTCTGTCCTGCCTCCTAAAATATAAGCCTTTTAGAAGAAGACATAGATCGTCTCGTTCACCACTGAGCCTAAAAGAATAGCAGGTGCATGTGAGCCACTCAGTCGGCAGATGTTGCGTGAATAAAGTCACATTAATCCACGGGACAAATCCCTCTTTTCTTGTAGCTGCATTGAGACTCAGGGATGATGAGAAGGCACAGCTGGTGAGTAGCACAGGCAGGATCCAGACCAGCCAGCTGGCTGATGCCAGAAGCCATTGGGCACTTCCTCCACCCTGCCTCTTTCGCTGTGCCCCACCCGGAATTTCAGATCCTGGGGAGCCACCTTGGTCTCCTGAGAAAGAGAGGGGCGTGTTACACAAGGCTCTTTCTTGCCTCCCCGGGTGACTAAGGAGTTTGTCTTTTCCCCACCTCTGGTTTCCCCATCATTCCAGGAAGTGGCATTGTCCTGTCTTCCAAGACGTGTCTCCATTGGCAATCTCCTGTTTATCTTTGGCCTCTCTCCTCCCCTTCCCAATCTACCTCCTCCAGGCCTTTGTGGGCATCCACCGTGACTCTCATATCCAGGACATACTGAGAGCCAGCTGTCTTCCGCTGGCTTTCCTAGGCATGGACAAGGACAAAGGGTCCCTGCTCTTATGTAAGCGACAGAATACAGATGTATTGAAAGGTGAGTGAGGGGTGGAGAGATGACTCGGAGGTTAAAACACTTGCTTGCAAAGCCTGATGGCTCAGGTCCCATTCCCCAGTACCCAAGTAAAGCCAGATGCACAAAGTGGCACATGCATCTGGAGTTTGTTTGCAACAGCAAGAGGCCCTAGCATGCCCATTCTCATTCTCTCTCTCTCCTTGCAAATAAATAATTTGTTAAAATAAGATAAATGAACAAGACATTTTACAATGTGTTGGAAGGCAATTTTTTAAAGGAGCAATGTGATTTAAAAATAAATATTTGAATCACTTATTGCCTTTTTGGCTAAGATCAAGTATAAAGTAATTAAATGTTTTCTGTAAAGAGCAGACAGTAAATATCTTAAGTTTCATAGACTATTCATATCTGACTATGTTATTGTAATACAAAAAAGCAGTCAGAGAGCTGGTTGATTCAATAGGTAAATAGGGCGTGAGTTGAACCCCCAGAACACACGTAAAAATGCTGGGTATGGCGGCACATGCCTGTAATCCCAGCACTGGGGAGGCAGAGACAGGAGGATCCCTGGGGCTCACTGCTTAATTGGTGAGCTTCAGGCCAATGAGAGACTCTGTCTCAGAAAAAGATGGGGGACAGGCTATAGAAATGGCTCAGTGCTTAAGGTGCTTGCCTGCAAAGCCTAACAATCCAGGTTCGATTCCCCAGCACCCACATAAAGCTGGATGCACAAAGTGGCGCATGCTTCTGGAGTTTGCAGTGGCAAGAACCCAGCATGCCCAATTCTGTCTCTCTCTGCTTACAAATAAATAAAGAAAAAAAAGACTTTGCAAATAAATTTAAAATATAAGGAAAAAGAGATGGGTGACATTCCTGAGGATAATATCAGAGATTGTCCTCTGGCCTCCACACACATGCATGTGAGCACACATACAAACACGCATACACACACATGTGAAAATCAGCAGTTATAGCTAACAGATAAAAGAATGGATTTAGTTTGCCTGATCCCCACACTTGGGAGGCTGAGGCAGGTGGATACTACATACTCAGACTCTGTCTTCAAAAACTAAAAGTTCATGTAGCAATAAAACTTCATTTATGCTGAGGATGATGACTCACACCTATAATCCCAGCACTTAGGAGGCTGAGGTTGGAGGATCTCTGTGAGTTCAAGGCCAGCCTGTGCTAGATGAGACCCTGCCTCAAAAAAAAAAAGCAAAACTTTCCTTATAAAAGTAGGCGGTGGGGATGCATTGGACCCACAGGCGTTTGCTGGCCGATAGGTTCCAGATTCGGCTGTGGGCTGGATGGCCAGGAGAGCCTGCTTGGCCGGTCGGGACGATGCGATTGGGAGAGCCGGTCAGCTGGTCCAGCCTTCTTCACATTGTAATTCCCACATCAGTAACTGCTAGCACCTGGGAACAGGTTATGAAAGGCCCAGGGCTTGGCTCCAGACCCGGGAGCTGGTACTCAGGAAGAGGGGATGTGCTTACAGAAGTGCATCACGACATCTGGTTTTTATGTGGGGTCTGGGGATTGCTAGCTGTGTGTTTCAGCAAAGCCTTCTGGTATTGCTGATGGGTGCAGGGTTAGAAACCCACAGGGTCGGGAATAAATGGGATCGAATCTCAGCTCAAGTTCACAGACTACTTGTGCACCCTTAGGCACCCCGAGATTCAGTTTTCTTTCTCAGCTGAAAAATGAGGAGGTGTGTGTCCAAGTCTCAAGAGACTATAAAGAATAAATGGATCCAGTTGGGTGTGGTGGCTCACAACTGCCTTCCCAGCGCTCAAGAAGCTGTGAGGCAGGTGGATTGCCATGAGTCGAAGGCCAGCCTGGGCTACGTAGTGAGTTCAGGATAGCCTGGGCTACAGAATGGGGTCCTGTTTCAAAAGAAAAAAAAATAGCAAAGGGGCCCCGTCTTGTTTTCTCATGGGCAGGAGCTCTTCATAGTATCTCCTCTTTCCTTCTCTCTCTCTCTTTCTCTCTTTGATTTTTTTTTTGAGGTAGGGTCTCACTCTAGCCCTGGCTGACCTGGAATTCACTATGTAGTCTCAGGCTGGCCTTGAACTCATGGCAATCCTCCTACCTCTGCCTCCTGAGTGCACTACCACACCAGGCTCGTATCTCCTTCTCTTGATCTAATAAAGTCTCTCTGAGCTTGAAGAAAAAAAGGAGAATGTGCCTAGAATGAAGCCGTGTGGGAAGACCTCATCAAATGGTAGCTAGAGTCGTGACCACCGTCATTATCTGCGTCTGCAAGGCACGCAAGGAGATCCGCATCATCATTCAAGTGGTACCACAGAGAAGCAGCAGGATGACCCCATTCTGTCCCTGGCTTCTTGCCCGAGGTTGACATGCCCCCGATGTCACGTGAACACAGAATGCAAGCTGCTTTGAAAACCCTTCAAGGCCCTCCTTGTTCAGCTCCCTCCTTGGCCTGTTGCCCCCAAAGGTGCTCTGACGTCTTCTTTCGGTTATGCCACGAGTTACACAGCCGTGACTCACCACCTCTTGGCAAACGCCACAAAGTGCCAGGCGTCTCTCCTTACCGTTCACTTGTGGACTGTTGACAGTTTGCTCTTTTCATGTGAGGAGCTATTTATACCAGGAGGACCGAGGCTGGCAGATGTTGGGGGCAGGGAGAGAAGAACAGCCAATCGGTTCATCTCTCAAGGCCTGCTGGGTGGTTTGGGCTCACGGGGAGGGAATACACCATCTAATGGTCCCACTAAAACCCCATAAAAACCATCATTAGGCTCGCCAGTCATTTGTAGAACTCCAATTCATTCCTCCGTCAACACATGCTGAGTTCCAAATGGAATTTCACGCTTGCAGTGAGATGTATACCTCAGCAAGGGAATGGGGTTCCCTCTCCCTAAGCTGCAGCTCCTGGGGAGCCCTGGCTGTCACTCACAGATGAGGGGGAAGAAGGCAAGAAAAATGGCCAGAGGAGGCAAGCCAAGAAATCTCCCCCTCAAAGTTCTCAGGAAACCAGTCACGTGAACAATCATGTTTAGCTTGGCTCCAGAAATGCCCTGATGTCATCGGGTGGCATTAGAAATATGCCTGTATTCGCAGCATTTCACACAACAGCCTGTTAATAAACTCGTTTTCAACAGAGCTGTCCAAGATGAAGCTGGAACCTACCTTCCCAGGCTCCAGGGCCCATGCCAGATGAAATCAGCCACAACGTGGCCAATTTCCACCAGCAGGGACTTGTCAAGGCTCGGCATGCGGAATGTGAGGCCCAGAGAAGTCAGGACCCATTTACAAGCACAGGAAGGACCCTGGGATTGGAGTCCCCAGCTCGCAAGACACATGACTCCAGCCTTGGCAGTAAATCGTGCTGTGGGATCCTGAGGAGGGGGAGTGGGTCTCTGGACATGAACTTCCTGTGTGAACTCACAGCTGCACCCTCTCTGCTAACTGAGCAGACTAGACTGTGGCTGGGGGTGATGGGATTGCAAGGTGATCTGCTCTGCCTTAAGACTCGGGAGATATTTTGAGTCACTTCATGGGATGGTTGAATGAATTCACCGTCAAATCCTGAAATAACCAACTTCCTCCGTTTCTCCACCTCTCTGCCTATACTGTTTGAGCATTCAGCCATTTACTTCTTCAGTAAATTGCTTATTAAGTACCCATTATGTATAAGCCATCACTCCAAATGGCTGCTTTCCAGATCCTCTGAAACCCTGGGGCTTTCCACCCCAGTCTTCTAGTGCATTCTGTGTGGGAAGGTAAATTGGACCTCACGTGAAGATGTGGGAAGTCTCTGTTCCTAGAAGACCCACGTGGACCTCAGCCTCTGTGCCTGTCTTTTATGGCTTCTGCCTTCAGTGTCTCTCTGAGCCAGGCTGTGATTTCCTGAGTTCCATATACCTGTGTGTATGGCACCTGCGTACCTATACTCATAAACACACACACAAATAAATAAGAAAATCTTTATTAAAAATGGCTCTTGGGCTGGGGAAATGGCTCAGTCAGGGAAGTGCTTCTGTTTAAAAGTGTGAGGACCTGAGTTTGATCGCAGACACCTTTGTGAAAATACGAGGCATGGGGTGGTGCACTTGTAACCCCCATATTGGAGAGGCAGGGACAGGAGGATCCATGAGGTCTGCTGGCCGACCAGTCAACTCACTTGATAAGTTTCAGGCCAACGAGAGATCCTGTCTCAACACAAGTGAGTGGTTCCTGAGAGGAATAATACCTGAGGTTATCTGCTGGCTTGTACACACACAATGGTAGAAACGACTACCATTTCTTCAGGGGATTTTTTGGTAATAAAAGGAAAACCGCCCAAATGTCTATCAATCAGGGAATGGATCTACAAGCGTGTTATATTCTCAGAGTGGACTGCTGTTCTTTCAAAAAGGGGACTGAAACATATTTATCCACAGCTCCATGAATGAATCCCAAGTAGTATACTAAATGAAAAAGTGTGTCAAAAAGGTACATTTTATTTGACTCCATTCATCTAAAACCTTGGGAAATCACAAACTAATCTATGGTGACAAAAAGCAGAGCGTGGTTATTTGTGACAAGGATGGGAGGAAGGAGAAAGGGGACAAAAAAAAAAACAAGCAATCTTCAGGGGGTGATACGTATATTCCCTGTCTTGGATGTACCAACAAGTTCAAGGATATGTACATAGATCAATCATATTGTATATGTCCTTTGAATATGTGTGGTTTGTTGAATGACAAACCCCCCAGTGACGTGACAGGAGGAATGCCCTGCAGAGAACAGGAAGACATCTGTCCTTGCTAGAGGAGTCTTCTAAGGTCCCATAAGTTGCCTTGGGAAGTAATTGAACCTTCTGGTCAATTACTGTCTGAACCTCTCCATATTAATTATGCACAATAAAATGGGGGATCTGAGGCAGAAACTCAACAGCCTCCAGATGGTTGGTGCTAAAAAAATCAGTTCCGCCAACTGGCTCATTCCATCATCTCTGGAAATTCCCGAAGACAGCGCGTCATACGTGGCTGGCATAGGACGACTCATGGTCCTGGCTGTTACTGGAATGGCAATCGGAAAGACCAATTAAGACTCAGAAGTCATGTCTGGCTGAGGGAAGCTAATTATTCCACGAGTCTCTGAACCCGTCCATTCTGACACAGAAGGCATTTGTGGGCTGTTCGCTTGAAAAGAAACGATCATTCATGTCTGCCACATGGGGTTGTATAGCCTGTACATTGCACAGAGATGTCCCTGCCTATACACCGATGGCTCTCAGAAGGAATGCAATTTGATTGAACCTATGGCACCTTGTGGCTTCCCTGGCTGTGATACAGGCCTCTGTCTTCCTGTACTGGAGACAGAAATGTTCAAATTTGTAGGTGGGGTGCTCTGCTTCTCCAACTTCAACAAACTAGCAAAACAAATCTCACAGCAGGAAGCCTTAACTTCCCAACAATCGTAGGATTCAGAGAAACCTCATTTCTGGAGATTGCCAGAGAATGCTAGCTCGAAAAAGAGGCAGTGTGTCCATCCTCACTGGTACCCAGTGTCTAATGGGGAGATGGATGGTCAGGCAGTGTCTCTATCCTCACTGGTACCAAGTATCTAATGAGGAGATGGATGGATGGTCAGGCAGTTTCTCCATCCTCACTGATACCTAGTATCTAATGGGGGGAGGATGGATGGTCAGGCACTGTCCTTATCCTCCCTGGAACCCAGTATCTAATGGGAGGGGTGGATGGTCAGGCAGTGTCTCCATCCTCACTGCAGTGCCATGCTTTATTCTTTTTGTGAAAAATTGTAAGACTACACTTTTAAAAAGTATATTATATTTATTTTCACATGTGTGTGCATGTGTGTGTACACCAGAATCTCATGTCATTTTTTTTTTTGCATTTGACTTTCTGTCAATCAAAACCTGGGGCTGTCAGGCTTTGCAAGCACTTTTAACCACCGAGTCATCTCTTCAACCTGAAGCCGCACTTCTCTGTTCCCTCATTTTCAATCTTTTCATATGACCTCAGGTGGCACATAATAGAGAAATGTTCTTTTAAATCAATCTGAATGCTATTGGCTAGAGAGACTTATTCCTCTATCACGATAATGTATCATCAGCCTACTGCTTTCTTTCTGTTCCTCCATTTCTATTTTCTTAGTTCTTCTTGAGGTCTTTCCATTTCCTTCCTTTCCCTTTGCCTGATGCAAAGCTGAAGAACATGTCTGTGTTCTAGGAGTGATGAACCCCAGCCCTTGACATCCCACCTCAATAGACTCCTTGCTGCCTGTCTAACTGTACGTACTGCTATAGCAGAACCCCTGTCTTCGAGGTTTATAAAGAAGAGAAGTTCATTCTCTCACAGTTGAATGTGTCTCTGTCCCAGGGATTGTAGACTTACCTAGACTGATGTGCGGTGTGTTCTCATGCGACCTTGGGATTGTGGCATCTGGTGAGCATTGATCCTCACACTGCAGATGGGAGAAGGGCAAGCGAAGGAATGAGCACTGTGTCCCCAAGTGTCAGAAGAGATGAGGGTTGGTGCAGTCAGCTTCTCCTGGCTGGCAGAATGAACCCAACCAAATGCAGCTTGTGGAAGAAGGAAAGGGTTTATTTTGGCTTACAGAGCCTAGGGGAAGCTCCATGATGGCAGGGAAAATAACAGCTTGAGCAGAGGTTGGACAACATCAGGTGGACAAGAGCAGCAGGAGAGTGTGCCCAACACTGGCCAGGGGAAGCTGGCTATGACACCCATAAACCTGTCCCAACAGCACAGCTCCAACAAGGCTCCAATTCCACAACTGCCATCAGCTGGGGACCCCGCCTTCAGAACACATAAATTTATGGGGGACACCTGAGTCAAACCATCACAATGGAGATCTCACTTCCCCCAAACCCCTTTGATGGCAGCATTAATTTATTCAGGAGTCCTTCCATCAGGTCCCCCCCCCCACACACACACACAAACACTGTTGCAGCGCATTCCATTTCTAGGACATCAGTTTTGGGGTGGGGAGATATACTTTTGAAGGCCTCTTCTCCCCCCCCAGCATCATGTGCTCCTCAACTGCTGGCTTCTTCACTTCTTTTATTTTTAACAATCTCCCTCCCTGTTACTTAGAATATTTCTTTCTAAAGATAACGGCGATTTTTATGTGACACACATTTGAATATGACTTTTCAAGAGTGTCCCTCCATCTTAAAGAGCCTGTCTCTTGATATAGTCTAGATTTTGAATTCACATTTGCTTGAGCCTACATCAAATATAGTTTATGGAAAGTTTCTTTCCACACTTTCCCCCCCCCCTTTTGGAGCCATGATTTATGATGCAGCCCAGGCTGGCCTCGATCTCACAATACTCCTGCCTCAGTTTCCCTGGTGCCGTAGCTACAAGAATGCACCACCTTGTCCAGTGACAGTTCCTTTTTAGAGAAAAGCTGGGTGGTTTTTTTTTTTTTCATCTTTACTTCCTTCTTCTGGCACAGAAAAGAACTGATTCTCAATCTTGCCATTTTCATGGATCTGCTTCCTAAAAGGAGAAAATGTGTGACTGAAGATTATTTTGATTTTTAAAGGTATTTTATTTCTTTATTTTCCAAGGAAAGAGAGAGAGAGAGAGAGAGAGAGAGAGAGAGAGAGAGAGAGAGAGAGAGAGAGAGAGAATGGGCACACCTCTAGCTGCTGCTAATGAACTCCAGACACGTGCACCACTCTGTGCATCTGGCTTTACATGGATTCTGGGGAACTGAACCCAGGTCTTTAGGCTTTGCAGGCAAGTGCCTTAACCGCTGAACCATCTCTCCAGCCCTCTTTTTATTTATTTATTTTTATCCATTTCCTAACAATTTCCAAAATGGGCCAGGTGAGTTTTCACAGGGAAACTATACATGCCAGCAATACCTGTGGGCGAGGCAAGGAGAGGAGATGAGGGCATCAATCCTCAAGACCAGAGGGCACCGCGGGGTGTGGTGGGGTGAGCCCCATCACAGGCTGAGCATATCATAGCTGATGGTGGCATCAGGCGGGTGAGTGTTGTTTTAGACAGGTGCCAGGCATGCTGGGATGCCGCTGAGAAGGATGCTCATTGTCCAGAGCTCTTTTCTTTCGTGGCTGTTGGCTTGTCCATCAGACAGCTTCTCAGGCACCCCTCCGGCAACCGGAGGATTGGAAAAAGTCCTCTGTCCTGGGAATTCGATGGTCTGTAAAAATGTACGGTTAATGGCCAGAGACAAAAAATTCGGAAGAGATTCCTGGCCCAATACCAGGACGATTTATCTCGTGGTCTTCGCCAGGGAAACATACCAGGAACAATTGAGTCCTTGGGTTGTTTTATTTGTTACGGCCTTTCGTGGCTGTAACTCTCCATCGTCTTATTAAAACCAGAAGGGAAGCTGAACATAGAAAGACTTAAACGTCAGCGTGGAGATACTGGCTGACTCATTGTTTTTTTCCAGACTGCCTTTTCACCATAATTCCAGAGCAGTGTTACCAACGGAGAACATTTGGTCCCAACATGTAATAAAAATCAAGTTGTCAGATTCACAGAGACACAGCAGAATATGGCGGTGGCCAGGGGCTGGGGG
>PVHP010021179.1:0-21484 GCA_004024765.1 Zapus hudsonius
TGACCATGTCCTTACAGCCACCACTCCAACCCACTAAATCCTGCAGAACTATTTATTGTTATTTCAAGATGCTAATCCTAATTTCATAGGTTTTTAAGGGTGAAAAATGCAGAATCTTAGAATCAATGAAATGTGCCACGTTACATTATCAGCAGTTATGGGGGTGTCTGCGGGGTAAGCAGAGTTTTTAACACTGCTCAGAGGGTTTATTTATTTCCTGGGTTTCAGTTACATCTCAGTTACATTGTACTTTAAGACACTGAATAAATGATCACTGACTCAAAAGGGATATGGCTTTCTGCCATGGAATATTAGAATAAGTAAATTATTTTGCTTACTCTATGGGAAAGAAACTAATGATCTTTAGAATTAAATGGTGAAATACTGTTCCCTGGTCATTCCGGTAAGTATTGTAATCATAAATTAAAAACGATAATACTGACAAATGTCTTATTATGTTACCATATAAAATATATATATAATCATGTTAAAAAGAGAAAATAGTGACAGCATATGCATTCCAATATTGAACACTTGTAATTTTTTAACCAATACGATTTAAAGTACAAAAGAAGTTCCACTTCTACAATAGTGTACACACAGGCACAATGGGACCTTCCTGTTCATATCCCACAGATTACATAAGACATGATGGTGAACGAAAGGTCAAACACCAGCTCCACTGTGGAAGGTGGATTTTCTATGCTGCTGCTTTGAAGTCCCATTTCTGGAATGTTCTATGGCTACCATTTACAGTGTTTGTTTTGTTTCCCAAACACTTAGCTATAAAACAACACCTGACCTACATTCATTGCTAAGATAAATAAACAATAAAAATAATGGCCTTGCCTCAGGCAATTTCTTCTCCAAATACACAGACACTAAATTCTTAGATTATTAACTGAAGACATTGCTATTGAGTGCTCACAGCAACATGCCCAATTCTATACTGGGAGCTAGTGACAAAAAAAAAATCCCCCCAAAATCAAATCTTCTAAATTCCTGAGTAAGAAATGTCACCTGAGGGGCTAGGGAGATGGCTCACCAGTTAAAAGGCACTTGCTTGCAAAGCCTGCCAGCCCAGATTCCATTCTCCAGTACCCAGAAGCACAAAGTGGCACATGCATTTGGAGTTTGTCTGCAATGGCAAAAAGGCCCAAGTGTGTGGTCATTCTCTCTTCTCTCTTCACTCACTCACTCACTCACTCACACTCTCTCTCTTCCTCCCTCCCAATAAAAACATTTTTAAAAGAAATATCACTTGAATTAATGCATTTTCCTATTATCTAAAACTCCTATGAAGTGCCAAGAGCTATAAATACAACTCTTTCTGTCCTTTAATCCTCATAAGGACAATAACACACTTTTAAAATAATTTAAGTTTGAGCTATAGGTGTAGCTCAGTGGTACAGTACTTGCCTAGCATTGTTGTAAGTCTGGATTAAATCCCAAACTCTACCAAAAATATGAAATAAAAAGTCTCCAAGAGAAGTCACAGTTCAGAAGAGTCAAGATTTAATCCAGGTAAGTCCACCTGGCTCTTTTTACCCATCAACACAGCCTTTTGCCCTCTGCTTTGTGCTTTCTGACTTAAAGTATACTTCAAGTAAGAATGAAAAAGAACAATTTCATAAGGTAAGAGTGAGAAAAGAATCATATGGGAACCAATTCATCATGAAAAAATGCCTGAAAGTTCTCTGCCTTAGTCCCAGTAAGGCATGTGACCATCAACCCCTAATGGGAACAATGCCTTACATCACAGTATGGTTTTTCAGATGTATCAAAGACCTCTGGCACCCTCCATAATAATCCATTATGGATTAGCATCATGAATTTGACTTTTCTAAGATTTAACTTATTTTTCTACCAAGGTTCTGGGCACTAAATTCCATGAACAATAACTATGAACTGTGCAACTTCTTCATTTATACCAAAATTGTTTTCTTTACATTTTAAATTTCTGACAGAATTCCTTTTAGTTTTAATACTATATATTTTGAAAAAAAAAATCTTCATGCTGAGCATGGTGGCCTGTGTCTTTAATCACAGTACTCAGGAGGCAGAAGTAGGAGGACCGCCACCATGAAACTACATAGTGAATTCCAGGTCAGCCTTAGCTAGAGTGAGAACCTACCTCAAAAAAAAAAAAAAATTCTTCATACTTGTACAGTCAACATCCATGCATCACTTCTATCATTCAAATTGAACTTTCACCTTCCAGGGTAGAGTCTAATAAAAAGTGCTAACATTTGTTGCATATTTACTATGTTTCAGACCCCTTACTACATCTTTATGCCAGTTATTTTCCTTAATGTTCCCAACAGTTTAATAGAAATGCTACTATTATCCTTAGTTTGCACCGACAGACACAAAGGCCCAGGCAGTGTAGTGTTGTGCGTTAACTATTCACTGTCAAAGAGCTATGAGGTGAAGGATACAGACCTGACTCCAGTGTCCACACTCTTAATCCAATGCTATCCACATGCAGTCACTGACCAACTCAGAGATCCATAGAAGGTGGTGAGCATTACTCTTCTGAGGATAACACTCCTCCCTTCAAGCTTCCCTAATGCTCTGTTCACACTGTGATCACATGTTCAGCCTCTTCCCTCTGCATTCACCTTCCCTAGTCATTGCATCCCTCTCCAAGCTTCACTAACCCTGGGGTTGCAGTCAGCTTCTCATCACTGGCACAAAATACCAGACCAAAAGCAACTGATGGGAGGAAAGGGCTTATTTTGGTTTACAGACTCAAGGGGAAGCTCCATGATGGCAGGGGAAAGTGATGGTATGAACAGAGGCTGGGCATCACTCCCTGGCCAACATCAAATAGATAACAGCAGCAGGAAAGTGTGCCAAACACTAGCAAGGGAAAGCTGGTTATGACACTCATAAGCCCACCCCAATAACACACTGCCTCCAGGAGGCTCCAATTCCCAAAATGCCACCAGCTGGTGACCCAGCATTCAGAACACATGAACTTATGGCAGACACCACATTCTGCCCATGGCCCTCATAAACTAAAAACCATCTGAGGTATAAAATGCAATGCATTCAGTTCAACTTAAAAAGTCCCCATAGTGGATAACAACTCATTGTTTGCCCACTAAATGTTGTAACTCATTATGGACAATAAAGTAAAAAAAAAAAAAAAGTCCCCATAGTTTTTAATCAATCCCAACACTGTTCAAACATCCCCACAGTTCAAGGTCTTTTAACTGAGCTGTAATAGCAAAAAAGCCTTAATGGTATTCTGCAAAAAACTGGCATTGGGCATAATAAAGAAACATTAAGTGCTCGCTTCGGCAGCACATATACTAAAATTGGAACGATACAGAGAAGATTAGCATGGCCCCTGCGCAAGGATGACACGCAAATTCGTGAAGCATTCCATATTTTAAAAAAATAAAGAAAGAAGAAAGAAAGAAAGAAAGAAAGAAAGAAAGAAAGAAAGAAAGAAAGAAAGAAAGAAAGAAAGAAAGAAAGAAAGAAAGAAACATTAAACCAATACAAGATTTAAAGCAAACAGGGCAACATCAAACTCTATAGTTCCAAGACCAACAACTCTACGAGTGACAAGTCTCCAAGTCTGATAATTCTTTTTTGTTGTTGTTTAGTTTTGTTTTTTAAGGTAGGGTCATGCTCTAGCCCAGGCTGACCTGGAATCCACTATGAAGTTGCAGGGTGGCCGCGAACTCAAGGTAATCCTCTTACCTCTGCCTCTCGAGTGCTGGGGTTAAAGGTGTGCACCACCACACCCAGCCTCCAAGTCTGATAATTCTAATCAGTGACCAGTCTCTGGAGTTCCAATTCTGCCCCTCCAATGAGGCTACTCATAGACCACGAAAACTTCATTCAGTGCTGGCAGCTCTCCTTGGCAGCCATCTGATAGTACTGGCATCTCCACTGGGTCTCCACTGCAAACCATGGTTCTTCCTCAAGGCTCCATCAGGCCTTCACACAGGTAATCCAACAAGTCTGCTTCACACTGCCCATGGCCATTTCCAAAAAATAAAACCATATTGCAAATCCAATGACCCTCTCATCCTGCATTTGTTATACTCCATAGAACCAGGTGTGCTACCAATTTGTTAATGGGGGAGGGGGGAACTGACTTTAAAGAGCTGGACACTCCTTCAGCATTTAAGCCCCTTACTTTAAAAGAGTCCACAATCTTCCTGCTGTCCCAATGCAGATCACCTGGCCCAATCTCAATGATTGTAATCTCTCATATGATTGCAGCTTAACAGGCAATAGTTTCAGCCCAAAGATTTCCTTTCTATCTATGCCATATCTTTCTTCTCACAACAGTCCATTTCTACGCAATGGCACCCTGCACAAGTTCTCAGGACACAGGCAGGCCAAATGCAGCAAGCCTCTCACACAAACTGCTTCTGGCCTAGTCCCAAGAAAGTTCTTTCTCACCGTCATAAGCCAAACCTCACAGTTCATAGTTCTTATTGCATTCAAGTCTTTCAACTCTGACCAGATCAGTCCAAGAAACTGTACTTCTAGCACTGCAAGGCATCTCTTAGGCCAAGGTTTCAAATTCTTCCATATTCCTTCTGCTAATCAGTTCCAAAATGCCAAAACCGTAGACTCAGATTTACAGCAGAAAGAACCCCACTTCTCAGTAACAATTTTACTGCTGTAGTCAGCTTCACGTTGCTGGCAGAAAGAACCCAACCAAAGCAGCTTGTGGAGGAAAAGGTTTATTTTGACTTACAGAGTCCAGGGCATGACACCCATGATGGCAGGGAAAACATGGCATGAGCAGAGGCTGGACATCACCTCCTGGCCAATATCAGATGGGCAACAGCAACAGGAGTGTGCCAAACACTGGCAAGGGAAGCTGGCTATGACATCCAAAAGCCTGCCCCCAAACAATACAGTGCCTTCAGGAGGCTCCAATTCCCAATCTGCCACCAGCTTGGGACCTAGCATTCAGAACATGAACTCATAGCAGACACCTGAATCAAACCACTACACCTTCCCAGGTGTCTAGGAAACTGAAAGCAGGGCTCAGATCTGTCCCCAGCCATGGCAGCTAACCCTACACTGTGCTGTCCTCTCGAAGGAACCTTCCCAGTAACTGCAGGACTTCCTGACGGGCCCATTCACTGCCAGGTCTTCAGTCTACACACCATAATCAGCTAGTTTATATACACTTCCCAAAAGAACTTTCTGGGAAAAAGAAAATGTTCTCCCCTCTGTACTGTCCACCGTAGTAACTACTCTTCACATGTGGTTTTGGAACACATGAAATGGGGCAGATACCACTGAATGAGTTTTTTTTAATTTCATTGTTGTTTTTGTTTTTGAAGTAGGTAGGGTCTCACTCTAGCCCAGGCTGACCTGAAACTCACTCTGTAGTCCCAGACTAGCCTGGAACCACAGTGATCCTCCTACCTCTGCCTCCCTGAGTGTTGAGATTAAAGGTGTGTGCCACTACACTTGGTTAAATTTTAATCATTTTCACTTTAAACTCAAATGGCCACATGTGGGAGAGGCTGCCATGTGATACAGCTCCATGTCACACGGTTCTTGAGTCTCTCTTCTTCTCATAAGGACAATCCTAAGCCCTGTATTTGCATTCCAGAAGTTACTCTGTGGGCTCATAAAAAACTCCCCTTTTCTTAGGCTTTGGAGACATTTTTACTTCTTAGCTAAAAACCCAGACAGTGTTTCCCAATTGTTAAAATGATCTCTCCTAGACATGTTCCTCTCAACACATTCAGAGAACAACCTTTCACTAGAGGAAGTAGAAATTTACAAGGGAGCAAGATTAGGGAGACAACCCTAATATAGCAATGTCTTTTCTAACTGGAAATCTTGTCAACAAATATTATAAATTGGCATTTTTTTCAAAAGAAATTAACATTTCTATAGCACAAAGGACTGGCTCCAATCCATATTAATATTGTATTTGGAGCTGAACACACACCTGTAATGACAGTACTGGGAAGGATGATACAGGAGGTTCATGAATTTGAGGACAGTTTGGGGTACACAGCAAGACTCTGTCTCAGTAAAATAAAATAAAACAAATTTTAAAAAGTGTTTGGTATGTAGAGTTTAAAACAAAATTGTACTAACTTTAATAAGTGGAAGACTTTACATGAAAACCTGGATTTCTAACATTTCTGAGAAAATCCAGGGTTCTAAGACAGTAGGCCTACATTCACTCGTAGCAGGCACCAGCCAGAGCCCAGGAGCAGCTGCCCTCTGTCTCCAGGGAATCCCTCTCTAATAGCTGCAAGCCCACTTCTCCCTCTTCAGTCTTCACACTGAGGTGAAACAGCACCGCACTCACTGATGATGCCAGTTTGTGACCCCCAGCAAAGCCCGGCGAAGAATGTGCAGATCCATTACTTCACTTCATTCTCCTCACAATCCTATGAATTTATAAAGTAGGAAGTTGACCTTTAGAACACTTAAGAGTAAGTTAGAGGAATGTGGTTTATCTGGGGTCCTAGGATTCCTTCTCCCATGCTTTCATTTTTTTTTTTTTCTAGGTAGGGTCTCACTCTAGCCTGGGCTGACCTGGAATTCACTATATAATCTTAGGCTGGCCTCGAACTCACAGCAATCCTACCTCTGACTCCCGAGTGTTGGGATTAAAGGCATGTGCCACCATGCCCAGCTCTCATTTTTTTAAATTTTTATTTATTTATTATGTATCTGTGTGAGGATGGGTGCATGCCATGGCACACACGTAGAGGTCAAAGGACAATGTCACGGTGCCAAAGACTTCAGGACAGAAGACAAATAATTCAAGATATGTATGGCCTTTAACAAATACAAGAAGAGTGTGCTGAGGGAAGGCAGCGACCAGCAGATGAGGAAGGAAGGAAAAGGAGGTAGAGGGGAGGAGGGCAAAGTGTGAGGGGAAGGTTAAGAGGGAGAAGGGAGGAGGAAGTCACGGCTCAGCCCCAGAGCAGTTCTATAAACAAACAGTACAGCTGCTACAGCAGAAATGCCCACAGAGGTCTTTATTAGGGCACATCAAATCTATTCGCTTTCCTTGCCCGGAATCTTAAAACTCACAAATGGGAGGAAGCTTAACTTTTCTCAGCACAGCCTTCAGAATTCTACATATGCATGTACTATCAACTTAAAACATGTAACCTATTCTTTGGATGCAACTGCTATTACTTTTACCTGCTATTTTTCATAATGGCCCATATTAACTAGTACCCACTGGAAATGGACAACCAAATGAATAGCTTTGTTTGTAACTTTAACTTTCTGCTTTGTATTATGATTATTATGATACACCATGGAACCTATATGATTAGTTAATTTTCAAATTGTTGCATCTCCTTGCTAAATTCCATCCCATGTAACTGCTTCTAACATTTTGAGCAGTCTCTATTAAATCCATCCAGAATATGTCACCAGCATTGAACTCATATTTTTTCACAAATATAAGTACGAACCACTTATTAACTAAAGCAACAAACAAGTCAACTTTCTACATAAAAGTTTTAGAAAAGCAAAACAAAACAAGTAAAACAAAATAAAATCAGCAATGCTGAACACTAAGCATACTAACTACCACAGCAATTCCAAAGGGACAAACGACACTTGTGCAGCAAAACCTGTGCATTGCTCCAAACCTTCAAGCTCAAGTTCACGCCTTTAAGCTCAAGAATAGAATTTCTCAATAATTACTTAGCAATAAGAACTCAAGAGAGCCTAGTGCAACATACAAAAACTTCAATTATAGCTGAGACATTCAAAAAAGTGTGTGACTACTGGAAACTATTCTGAGCACAGGCATCTCAAGAACTTTGTCCCTTTCTTCACCCATAAATGAATCAGTGACTCAGAGCATGCATAGTTTCTCTGGGTTCAATAGTGATGTCTCTACTTTGAGAAATAGGTAATTCTTTTTTAATATTTGTATTGATTGATTTAAGAGAGACAGAGGGAAAGAGGATGACAGCGACTGAGTATGGGAGAGCCAGGAGCTCCTGACACTGCAAACAAACTCCAGATACATGCGCCACTTTGTATATCTGGATATATGTGAACACTGGGGAATCAAATCCGGGCCATCAGGCTTTGCAAGCAAGCACCGTAACTGCTGGATGATGTCTCCAGCCCAAGAATGTAGCTCATATTTTAGAGTTGTACAAATCTTTGGGAAATCATGGCATTCTTACAATCTTTCCAAAAGATATAATCAAAATATATCTAGAGACATAACAGTGTTCATCATAACTTATGAAGCTGAAAATAACAGAATGAGCCAACAATATGGGACAGGTAAATGATGACACACCCAGTAGATAGCCAGTACCCTGAGAGCAGGATGTTTCTTGCTCATGGTGGGCCCAGCACATGCAGTCAGGCATTGAGAAGGTGTGAGTAAATCATTCTTCCTTCCCATCAGTATTCACTCACATCACCATTTAAAATGATGGCTAGAGACTAGGTAACTACCAGCAAAATTTCAAGGGGGGGGCAAGAATATAAAAGTGTGCAATTATAATTATAATTTTGAAAACTGCATTAGAAAAGCTCCTGGATAGTAATCTATAATAACATTAGTCACTGTGCTAAGGTTTATGAGCACTTATTCTTTACTGTGGCGATATTGTCTTTATTTAAGATATAAACATAATCCACAGGGATCATTGCTATGATTATTTAAAACATAAATGGATCCTCAGAAGTTGGAGAAAAGATGAAAAAATATAATAGCTACTCAAAAATATACAAAAACCTCTCAGTGGTTCCATATTATAAGTAAATCTTCCCAGCTAAAGAGCATCCTCCTCTTACAGAGGCGAGCCCTGACATTCATAAATTACATGAGATAGATCATTTCTTCAGAAATAAAGGAACATATCACAGGATGTCACAATGTAGTCAGTCACTCAAACAGGTGCTCTCCTTGCTGCCCTCCAGCGTTTTGTGAACTCTGTTTCAGTCAGACTGAGTTAATTCTATAACCACAGTGGAAATTGCAGAGAGGAAGGGCAAGCCAGGGCTAGTGGGTCTGCTGAAGGGGTTATAGGTCCTGTGGAGGTTTGAATATATGGTTCTCAGGAGTGTTTGACTAACAATGAGCTTGCAACTTGAGTCTTCAGTGGGCAGAGATCTACTGGGGAAGAGGTATGTTACTGGGGGTTGGATTTTGGGTCCAGCCCTAAGCTGTGTTCAGAGTAGTTTTGAGCTCTGGCTGCTCATGCTTGCTGGCTTGGTTGTTGATGCTTTGCTGCTGGTGGTTTTTCTCTGTGCTGTGGATGCACTTAAGGAAGTGAGCCAGCTTCTTCCTCCGTGATGGTGTTTTCCCTGGATTCTGTAAGCCTGAAATAAACCCTTTCCTACCATAAGCTGCTTCTGGTTGGGTGTTTGTCCAGCAAAGAGAAAGTAACTGCAATAGGTCCCCAAGTTAAACTGCACTTTCATATTCGGAAAAACTAAAAGTGTAACGAGAAAAAGAAATGCACGAAACTTCAACAGTTCCTCTAAAGCCCTGAATTCCAAACTGTTGCTCTCGGTCCATTAGCATGACGTAAGATTGATCAAAATTATTAAGACTAGCAGAGAAGAGCTACAATAGAACAGAAACTGGCATTGTGCATGCCACATGAAATGTTATTTCATAACACTTTTGTTTCAGGTGAGAGTATATGTGTGCATGTGTGTGTGTGTATGTGTGTGTGTGTGTGTGTGTGTGTGTGTGAGAGAGAGAGAGAGAGAGAGAGAGAGAGAGAGAGAGAGAGAGAGAGAGAAAGAATATGGCATTAAATAGGCACTAAATGCTATGATTTGTGGTCAAAAACGTTTCCAAAACATTCTTCTGGAGAACCCACTGTCCTAAACCACTCAGAGCTAAAATGTTCGCTTGAAACTGAAGGACTCATCTAGAAGCAGGAATGTCGTGAATCCAGTTCAACTGAGTACTAGGCACAAATACAACACAAATACTTCTGGAAGATTTCATCCAGGAATAAACAACCACGCCATCCAACGGCTCCAAGCAGGATCACTTTACAGTTGTGCCAGGAAGTGCTGACAGTTTCACATAGGCTCATCACTTTCTCCCCACTGCACACCTCCCTTCACTGGGGACCTCAGGAACGTGTGGTTGCAGGGCCTTCACGTTCATCCTGTCACCATGAAGACATTGTCAAAGTACAGGGTGATATCATGCCAAGGTCATGTACAACAAAGCTGGCTGGATCTAACTCTCAGGCTCAGTTCTTTTCCAAGAATGTTAAATCACAGGCACACACTAGCACAAAGCAGCAGACCTGCCAAGGACAGGGAGGGCTGCTTTTCTCTTTTCACATGGACTACCAGTTGCTTCTCGCAACTCTTAATTAATTGTTGCTAATGATTAACTACATGACGCATTTGAACCAAGGGGCCCCTGATTCAAATTAATGAAAGAAGAAAGAAAGAAAGAAAGAAAGAAAGAAAGAAAGAAAGAAAGAAAGAAAGAAAGAAAGAAAGAAAGAAAGAAAGAAAGAAAGAAAGGCTGAGTAAGACTGCTTGCTCAAGTTTGCACAGGGAAGTTATTCTTTCTGTTAAGGAATCTGTTGCTATTGTGGCTCTCCTGGGGAGACCTATTCAAATAAAATCCTGGGGAGACCTATTCAAAAATAAAAGTGAGGCACTGCCTCTTTCCAGATTCTTTCTATTCTAATCCTGTAGTTGAGAAGAAAAGCTTGCTTCATGGTCACTTTCTTCTGAGGTATATATTACATGCAATTTAGTGTCGCGTTACAGTAGATTAAAACTTCTAATAGCCTTAAATCACAATTTATTTATGGATTTCTAAATCCCACAAAGAGTTTTAATTTCTTCCAAACTTGTTTTTTAATGACATCAAGATGGTCCTCAACAACAACAGCAAAGTCCCTCTCTCAAAGCCAAAAGGCAAAGTGAAAACAGCCAGGGACTCTGTGTAAGTAAAAGCAGGCAGGGCTCTCTGTGCCAAGTGGAGAGCTTGTTTCTCTGGATCCTTAGCGTCTCTGCAGCTTACACCCTGTGACTTCCACCATTCTAAGTTGAACAGCTCTTGAGGTGAGTGACAGCATGTCATGATCATGTTAGCAGTGTCAGAATTGTCATCTTGGCATTTCCCCCAGTGTTGCAATATCCGCCTGATCAGGATCTAGGAAGTCCAGTAACAACATAAAAGTAGGAAATTCAGAAGAGCCAGCAGCTTTGAGGTCGCTTGAAGCTGCCTCCTCTTTCCCAGTGATCTTTACAAAGTCAGTCTGTTTCTGACCTTTGAGGCCTGTTTTCCAAACAGAGTCACTGGTATGTCTTGATTTCGGAGTAGAGGTCTAATTTTCAATCATCACACAGGAGAAATTCCCTCTTTGGGTTCTTGAAACCAGCCAAATGATGACATTCCATAATCCAAATGATGCATATCTGAAAGTTCATTAATTTTATGTCATTCAATAAGAGATTTCACGCACTTAAAATTAGTTTAGATGGGTTCTAATTTTGCCAACTTCAGAGATCTCCCTCCGTCATTGCAAGAAGTCCTCAACTTCCATAACTTTAATTTGCACTTCTTAAAAAATTATGCAAATCATGTAAAATGTGGTGCATAAACTCCATCAGAAGCTCAACTGAACTAATTATGAGTGAAATGAATAACGGAAGAAGAGAACTGAGATAGTGCAATTTCATGACGGCAAGAATTAACGGGAAATGAACCAACACTGTAAGGATTTATAAGATAAAATAAAGTCTACCCTATCTTTTCAAGATAAAAATCAAGTAGTCCTGGGCACTAATGGGAAAGGAGGGGGAACCTTAGAGAGAAAAAGATCCAACTCTTCTCTTGTCCCCGTTCACTGCCCCTCCCTCCTATGCAGTATTATCGTCCTAGGCTGAAGCCAGCCCCTAAGCCTCTCTCGGGCTCAGTTTATCTTTGCTCAGGGAACACACAACCTCTGCAGGCCATTCCAACTCAAAAGCCCTGGCTTGGTTCATTCAAGGAGCACACACACGTGCATACACACACATGTGCACACACACACAACACTCACACAATCTCCTTTGTGCTAAGCATCAGGTAGCAGATCTCCATTTACTGAGATGAGAACTTCGCCCTCTCTTACCCACGGCCCTTACAGAGAACAACTACTACAAAAATTGGTTCCGAATGGTCAAAGTATAAGGGCCCCCCACTCCCTACACACACACCCCCTACACACACACACACCAAAATGAGACTTTCTATCCAGGAAAAAAAATCCAAAATCTTGCATGCAGAGGTTTTGGTATTTCATCTGTTTCTCCTCTGGAGCCCCTCATTTTCCAGATCCCTCTAAGAGCTGACAGCACTCAGGGTCGGGATCTGACTAACACAGGTGGCTCTGGTCTCTCACCTTCATCATTACAGTGCTCTTCAATGTGTGCGCATTTTCTTTACCCTTGGATTTTGTTTCTGACAGTACTGAGGACTGAACTAAGGACTTTGTTATACATACTAGACAAGGTCTTTGCCACTGACATATCAGCAGCTCTGTTTTTGCTTTTCATTTTGAGGTAATGTCTCCCTAAATTGCTCAGGCTGGCCTTGAACTTGCAATTTCCTGCTTTGCTGCCTGGAATAGCTGGGATCACAGGCCTAGACCATGGGGCTTGGCTTAGGCCACCTATTCCTCATGAACTCGAACTCTAGGGAAGAGATTGCCTGTCTTCTCTAACCACCAACAACCAGGACAGCATCTGTGCCTGTCTTTAGCAGTGTTGATTCTAGGTAGGAAAAAATTTCCAGTATCTGTCTAAGCGGTACATTGGTGATATAGTAGTGAGCACAGATGCCTTCCAATAACTGTCTAACAGAAACTACTAGTTACTGAAACTATATTATCAATGCTGTTCTGGGTTTAATATATATATAATAAAGGAATGAAAATAAATGGATGAATGGGGCTGGGTCCTAACTGGAGAAAAGAGGAATGAGACTGCTCTCATAGATGGAAGCCTCCTGGCTTCTATCACGTGAGCCTCCACTAAACAAGGATTGGTGAGCTGCAGATCGGACCAAGTCTTGCCCAAAACAGATGTCGGAGAGGAAGCACTAATGCAAGGAATGTCAAAATGCATTAACTCAAAAAAGGCATTCCAAAAAGAAGCTGGAAATGAGGAACCCAAAAGCCCCAAGTTTGGTGTGTTCTTTGAGAAGAGAACCTAGTTATAGCCAGAGCAGACTCGGCAAGGCCAGTGAACTGTGGAAACAGGTCCCACAATATGGTAGTGCCAGAAATCTTTACTGTTAATTTGGATTTTTTTTTATTTCTTATATTTCCTATGTTTCCTCCTTTGATATAAAGTTCAAGGTTGTCCTAGCAGTGCCATGGTGAACTTGAAAGCAAAGGGTTTTAACCTACTCCTGTGCTTGACACAGACTCTTAAGAGCAGGTTGAGGGTGAAAAGGAGAGTTTAAGTGAAACAATCCTCCAAAGGAAGGTGAGACTTGGAAGACAGTAAGGGCTGGGGAACCATGTGAAAACTGTCTTTCAGATATATCTTAACCATGGTGGGTTTGTTTTATTAAACGATATTCTTGAGCTCAAAGTGTGCCTCGGCGTCAGCACCCTTGCCCAGGATGCACACGGCCCACACACCACACAAACATACACAAAAAAAAACCAACATTCTTCTAAAATTTCTCCTACTGAATCATGAGCACCTTGAAAGGGCGTTGTCATTTTCATCACTGTCATGTTCACATGTGAGGGGATCACAACAGGAACTCAGCTGTTTACTGGATGAATGAAGCAAGGACTGCATGGACTTTCCAGTTTTATAAGTATTTAAGGCCAGTAGTACAATACCTTCCCCACACGTGCACATTTGTCTATATAAGACTTTCATAAAACATTCACTCAACAAATATCAATTAAATGCAGAACAATCAAGCTACTGTGTTTTCAGAAGCATGGAAAAAAAATCTTATGTCAGTCACTAATACAACAAATGTTTACAGAAGGACTGCGTGTGCCAGGCCCTAGTCAGACCTACACAGACTACAGCAAATAAGCCACAAAGCTCTCTAGAGGACTCAGAGGACAGCATAAACATGAAGTTCCTATAATACTGTGGGAAGCAAAGAATGTTAAGTAGTTTCAAAGAATAAACCAGCCGGGCGGGGTGGTACACACCTTTAATCCCAGCATTTAGGAGGCAGAGGTAGGAGGATTGCTGTGAGTTCGAGGCCACCCTGAGACTGCATAGTAAATTCCAGGTCAGCCTGGGCTAGAGTGAGAACCCCACCTCTGATAAAGAAAAAAAAAAAAAATCAAAGGAAGAGAATGGAAGTCAAAAAGAGAAGTCGATTTCATAAGAACTCTGGCATAGGATATTATTTGTAGCTAACCCTGGCAGTTCAGAATGAACTGGCCAAAGCAGTTAATGGCAATGGCTTTGAGATTTTGATGAAAATCAATATTCTATTTTCCTATCTTGAACATTATAGTCAAGAGACTCTAACATTAGATTTTGAAAAGCAAGAGTGGAGATCATTTAGTGAAACTATAGTTGAAAACCGAGCCCTAGATTACAGTTATTTTCATTGTTGAGTGTCTAGCCTAAAGCAGCCTAGACTTATCACTCTGAATAAGAAAATACACGGAAGGAATGACACTGGATCTCTGTGTGGCCATTATTTATTTAACAGTAACAAAATGATAAAAATAATTTCCATTATTACAGGCACAGGAGACTAGGAAAGTGAAGATTAAGATACAGCTGAATGCTGCATTTCTTTTGTCATTCTCAAATGAAATTTCTTAAGCTTCTTTCACACAGACTTTAGCTTCTCCATGTATTTTGAAATATACATCCACTAAAGTTGTTTCCTTCAAGGACCATACAGTGGAATGGGAATCAGAAGTTTCAAAACTTATTAAAGAAGTTAAAGTTTAACCACCTTTCTCCTCTTAATTGATTCAAGGAACTTACATATGAATTGCTTACAGGCTAGAAATCAATTTCATCTCATGAGTAGGAAAGAGCATCTGTCAATATTTTCCCTCCATAGAGTTTATGGAACATAGTCCATAAAGACAAATATATGATGAGAATTTCTAAGTCCAGAAGCAATCTCTAAATAGTGTTGCCTTTATGGAAAAAAAAAAATTAACCACTCTCATAAGACTTCTTCGTGATTTTCAAAAGGTTTCTGAATTCATGTATTCCACTTCGAACATTGAATTTCTCCTGTTTATTGCAGACTGCCATTAGTACAGATAGGCTTGCGCTGTTTTCCTGGGGATCTGCAGAGGAAGTGAATCTGGCACTATTGGTGTCTAGCAGACACGAATAACACATGTGCCCTTCCTAGTTTTGTTCAAAAACCTAAGAAAGAAGCAGATATATCAAGCAAAACGTTTAGGTTTGCCTACATAAAGTGTTGAAATGATTATGAAGAGAGTAATGAACACTCTGTTGACCTATGCAATTTTAGGAGTCATCGTGGAAAATTCTCTGCCTCAGCATGATTTGAACTTATGGTAAACAAACCTAACTGCTCTTTCAAGGTAAAAGTCCCGGTCACATACCTCTACAGTGTTACTTTTTATTAAAGAATGCCTGTAGGGTTGGAGAGATGGCTCAGTGGTCAAGGCACTTGCCTCTAGTGCCTAAGGCCCTGGGTTCAATTCCCCAGTACCCACATAAGCCAGACCCACAAGGTGGT
The DNA here is from genome assembly GCA_004024765.1 of Zapus hudsonius. Lineage (NCBI taxonomy): Eukaryota > Metazoa > Chordata > Mammalia > Rodentia > Dipodidae > Zapus > Zapus hudsonius. The sequence goes on from PVHP010021179.1 coordinate 15,686, forward strand.
GGCCCTGGTTCTCTGTCTCTCTCTCTCTGTCTCTGTCTCTCTCATTCTCTCTCTCTGCTTGAAAATAAATAAAATATTAAAAAAAGAACTAAAAACAAAGAATGTCTGTAGATATCACCAAAGCAACAATTCCAAGATACATTCCCCTAACTCCTATATTCAAGCAGCATCCTTCTAGAAATTACCTTAGCCTTATCCCTACGTATGAAGGCCAAAGTGAAAACGCAATGCAAGGGAGAACGCAGAAGGCAGAACAAGTAGGTTTGCTTCTGCAAATTAAAGCAAAGTTTAGCAAAAAAAAGAGAGGAAGCAAGCAAGAGAAGGAACCCCGTGTCGTTATTTGCAGGAATCGCAAGTTCCTGGCGCTTGTCCTGGAGCCCCAAGAGAGTGCAAGGAAGGAGTGGAAGACCCCACGCAGAAGCCCAAAGTTACTCTCTTCACAACGTGGAATATTCACTGAATTCCGTGTTGAGCAGATCGAGTGGAAATGTGACATTTCGTTTCTCGGTTTAGGGTGCGCCAAGAGCTGTGCCAGGGTACCCCGGATTCCTCAGGTATCTTACCAAGATGGCTCAGAGCATCTTCCTAAGGATGACACACCTGCACCTGCGGGGCCGGCGCCTCCTCCCTCTCCTCCTCTCCCCCTTCCAGCCCCGGGCTGGACCGAGGACCCCACGGATCCCGCTCGGATCCCGCCCGGGATGCGCTCGGGACAACCTGCGCGCGTCTCCCGGGGCGCAGCGGGACGCGAGGAGGGGCGGGGTCCCTACCTGTCCTCGGAGACGCTGATGACCCCGTCCTCCTTGGGCACGATCACGGCCATATTCACCACCTCCTGGGACCCCTCGACCCGCTGCAGCAGAATCGGCTTGCGGGTCAGCGGCTTGGGCTGGATCTCCGCCGCCATCGGAGGAGGGGGCGCGCCCGGGCCCGGGAGGAGAAGGAGAAGGAGGAGGAGGACACACCGGCTGAGACGGGGACCCCGGGGGATCGGCGAGCATAGCCCTAGCGCCTCCCCAGGGAACGACTCGGCGCTCCCGGCTCCGCGCACCAGCGCGGCCGCCACGGCCAGGAAAGGGGGCGGAGGGCCGGGGGCGGGGCCGGGGGCGGGGCCTGCCGCCGCGGCGAACGCTGGTGGGCACCGGGGCGGATCCACTTCCGGGAGGATGGGGAAGGAGGAGGCGGGGCGCTGGCGGCTAATGCGCGTGCGTCGGCACAGCCGCCACTTCCGGGGATCGCTGCGGCACCTCCGGGACGCATGCGCCTTCCGTACCCCGCGGCCTTCCAGCCTCCCTTCCACACCCAGTGTTTAGTCCCCACCCTCTAAAATCCACCCGTGAACGCGCTTGCCCAGGGCCCCGCCCCTTCTGGACTCCCCGAAAACAGGGCGGAGAAAAGGGGGCGCGTTAGCAGGCCCGGAAGAGGCCATCACTGAGCATGCGCACAAATTACCTGGTTTAGCAGGTTTAACCCCGAGGCGTGCAGGGAGGTTTTCTTTTGTGCTCCCGACAAGCCCTAGGCCCGGGCCTCCGGTTGGCACCGCAAAGCCTCCTGGGAATTGTAGTTTTCTTCAGTCTCCTCCTCCTTGTCCTGGAATACCTTCTCATTGATGGGGAAATCCGAGGCTTCTGCGGGTTATTGATCTAGTCAGGGCCGAACCTCGCTTGTCCCTTTGAGTAGGACGACTTTCTCCTGGAGAGGCTCAGGGGTAGGGACAAAACGAGAATCTCTCACACAGAGGGAGTTTAGAAAACATCTGTATTATAAATCGCTTTTTATTAACTGTCTCTAGAGACAATGGACAGGTGCTGTTACAGTAGACTAGAATGACTATAATAAAAAGAATGGAAGCGTTGGCAAGGATGTGGGGATATTGGAACTCCATACGCTGCAGGTGGGTATGTAAACTGCGGCCTCTGGAAAATAATTTGGCACTTTTTCAAAGTGTTGCCATGTGATCCAGCGAGCTCACTTCACTGTATGTATCCAAGAAAAATGAAAATGGACTCATACAAAAACCTGAACGTGCAGGTCTACTGCAGCACTGCTCATCATAGCTAAAAAAGTATGCATAACCCAAATAGCCACCAACTGGTAAAATGTGGTATAAAGTAGGATATTATTCAGCAATAAAAAGAAATGAGTCAGGTGGAGTGGCGCACTCCTTTGATCCCAGCAAAAGTAGAAGGATCCTGGTGAGGTTCAAGGCCAAGAGAATGAATTCCAAGACAGCATCGGATAGAGTGAGACCCTAGCTCAAAAAAAAAAGAAAAGAAAAGAAAAGAAAAAGAAATGAGGAGCTGGAGAGATGGCTCAGTGGTTAAAGGCTCTTGCTTGCAAAGCCCAACAGCACTGGTTTGATTAGCCAGCACCTATGGTAAAGCCAGGTACACAAAGTAACACAATGTGTCCAGAATTTGTTTGCCTTGACAGGAGGCCCTGAGCACCCATTTTCTTTCTCTCTCTCTCTGAGGGCCATAGTTAAGAGTTATCAGTTTTCATTGAGGAATGATAAAAATGTCCGAAAATTGCTTTGGTGGTTTCACAACTCTGTGAATATAATAAAAGTCACTGGATTATATACTTTTAAATGGTGAAAGTTATGCTATATGAATTATCCAAAAATAGTGTCTTATCCCAAAATCGTATTTTGAAACTAGGTACAACTATGTAGCCCAGGCTGGCCTCTCTCAGTACCCATCCCCACACACACACCTTGGGTTCTGGGATAACATGGAATGAGCCACTAAGCCCAGGCCCAAAATGATTCTTGATGACAAATTCATTTGTAAATCTGTTTAAAATCGAGTTTTGAGCCGGGCGTGGTGGCACACGCCTTTAATCCCAGCACTGGGGAGGCAGAGGTAGGAGGTTTGCCGGTGAGTTTGAGGCCACCCTGAGACTACATAGTGAATTCCAGGTCAGCCTGGGCTAGAGAAAGACCCTACCGCGAAAAACCAAAAAAAAAAATTGAGTTTTGAGCTTAAGTGGATTTTTTTTGCTGACTCAATTATGCGTTGGTGATTCCCAAGACATGCTTTAAAAAAAATCCCTACAGTAGAAAAATGATGGTCCCTTGGCACATAAGCACCTTGATAACTAATGCTTCTCTGGAAGAAGATCTTCTCATTACAACCAGGGTTGTTAGAAATTACCCATTCTGCCTTCCTTCTCCTTTTCTATTCCTTTCCTGGCAGTAGGTACATGGGAGCTAGGGTTATAGCCCAGTGGCAGAGTGCTTGCCTAGCATACACAAGGTCCTGGGTTCAATCCACCACTAGAACATACATATATACATATATAAACAGCAATAAAGTTTAATGGTCATAAAGCTTCATTTTATATCAGAATGTATGGGAAATGTTGAAAATGCATATTTCTGGACCTGCTTCCCCCCCCCACACACACACACACAAAAACTACTGAAGTTTGCTTTTCAAGAGTACAGCTTGAGAATCTGAGTGTGTGAGAGTGTGTGTGATTTGGGGAGGAGTCTTTTCAAGGTAGAGTCTAACTCTAGCCTAGGCTGACCTAGAATTCACTCTATAATCTCAGGCTGGTATGGAGCTCACAACAATCCTCTACCTCTGCCTCCTGAGTGCTGGGATTAAAGGTGTGTGCCCCCATGCCTGGCTGAATCTGAGTATCTGATTTTTTAAAGTGTTTCCAAGCAATATGAATGCAAGAAACCCTTCAAGCCCAGGCTACTCTGAGAACACAGCCCTGTAAATTCAATGAAGACGATACAGGAAGAATGGTCGATCAGCAGCACGAGAGTGCAGCTTGAGGGTGGTGCCTTCAGCCGTGAGATTATCTTTCATTTTGTTTCTTCCCTGCTTTGAGGGACTAGCCAGGCTCCTGGATGTTCCATGATGGTGTTCTTGTGGCCCATTGAGTAATACCTGTGCTGGAAGGCATCAGGAAAATATTTTGGTGTTTGTTGTTTGTTTGTTTTTGTTTTTTCAAGGGAAGGTCTTCCTCTAGCCCAGGCTGACCTGGAATTCCCTATGTAGTCTCAGGGTGACCTTGAACTCATAGCGATCCTCCTACCTCTGCCTCCCGAGTGGACTAAAGGTGTGCGCAAACACGCCCGGCTTATTTTTGGCTTTTGCTTATTTGTTTGTGAGACAGTGTCTTGCCATGCAGCTCAGGCTGAATTCAGATCGTGATCCTCCTGCCTCAGCTTCTCAAGCGCTGTGTGCCACCACACTGGCTGAGCCTGAGTTATCTCGGAGGCTTTTCTCTCCATTTCTGCATTACCTCAGACCATCCCACTCTACCCTAACCTTGACAATACGTGGTATGATAATTAACCTTGGTTGTCATCTTGATAGGAATTAAAGTCACCATGGAAACAAATTTATGGGCTTTCTAGCTATGGTCCACTGTGACCAGCTACCTCATGGCTTCCACACCATGATGGACTGTGTCCCCTCAAAATGTAAGCCAAAATAAATCCTTCCTTTCTTCCTTAAGTTCCTTAGGTATCTGTTGCAGCAATTAGGAAAGTGGCTAATACTTATACCAACAGTAGGACTTCATACACACTTGGGATGAAATGAGATCTACCTACCTACAATCTTACTTATGGACTTTATTTTGAAAGTGAAGCACGAAGCACCGTAAGTTCCCATGTACCCTCTACCCTGACATATGCCCACGCTCCCCACTACCAACATGCCCCACCAGAATGGGACATTTGTTATAACTGAAGAACCTACAATGGGAGGTCATTGTTTTTTCGAATCCAGAGTTTGCACTAAGATTTACTCTTGGCAGTGGACATCCCAGAGACCTGGGCAAAATAGACACATGTCCACCAGTGTAGTACCACACAGTATCATTTCACCTGCCCCTAAATCTTCTAGGCTCCTCCTACTTCTTCTTGTTGCATGGCTGAGGACTAAACCCAAAGCCTTGCATATACTTGGCAAGGGATTTACCACTGAACCAAGTCCCCCCAGACCTCCATAGTTTTACTTTTTCCTGAATGTCTCATAATAATATATAATATATAACTTTTCATATAATATATGAATAATATATATAACTGTTCAAACTGGCTTCTTTTACTTACTAACACGTGGTTAAAGTTCTTTTGATTTTTTTTGTGTGTTGTGATAGCTTTTTTGCTTTTTACATGTTTTTATTTGCATTTATTTACCTAACAAACTCAACACACATACCCCACTTTGTGCAACTGGCTTTACATGGGTCCTGGGGAATCTAACCCAGCTTGTCAGATTTTGCAAGCAAGCACCTTTAACTGCTGAGCCATCGTTTCTTTTTGTCACTTAATAATGTCCAATTTCCCAGATGTCCCTCAGTTTATTTCTGCGCCTGCTTACAGAGGAGCATCTTGGACCCTCTCACCCTTGTCAGAATGGCTCTCATGAAGGAAACCAACAACAAATGCTGCCAAGGAGGAGGAAAAAAGAGGAAACCTTATTGGCTGTTGATTGGAGTTTCTCAAAACTGCCACGTGACCTTCCTATTTAACTCCTGAACAGCATCTTGGTTGTTTTCAAGCTTTGACAGCTAAAAATATGGTAACTATAAACATCAGTGCGCTAGCTTCAGCGCAGAGACAATTTTTCAACTAACCTGGGGAAATACCATGTTGTATGATTGCTGGATCATAGGATAAGACTAAGTTAGTTTTCTGGAAACTTGAAAACTGTCTTCCAAAGAAGCGGTGCCATTTTGCATTTCTACTAGCAGAACAAGAGCTAGATTTACCTAAATTTAGAGGAAAAGGGTTTGTTCTGGATTTTTCTACAGAGGATCTAGTTTCACACA
>PVHP010021180.1:0-29731 GCA_004024765.1 Zapus hudsonius
GATGGACTTTACCCTCAGACTGTGAGCTACAATAATACAATGTCAGGCATTCTGTCACCACAAGGAGAAAGAAACAGTACACCACTGTTTTGGACAGCCTGATGAGCTTCCTTCTGTTCCTTGGTAAGTTCTATCAGGGTAAGAACATTTGAAATGCAGAGTCTCAATGAAAGTGTCAAAATGATTGTGCCCATAAGTGGAATATGTCCACTGAAAACTGCGTGTTAAAATCACCATTGTTTTCAGTTATTTCATCTCCTTTATTTTGGCTGTCGTTGTAGGGCATGTTTTCCTTTCTATATTGAGAAAGGCTGAGGCATGATTCATTGATTACCGACTATATGGGAGGCTCCTCAGTATCCTGTCTCCCATTCTCCCCACCGTGCTGATGAGATCAGGGAGTAGATGTGCCCAGGACCTTAGTTGAATTCTTCCTTTCTTTCTTCATCGGTGTTACTGACGGGTCACATCTTCTCTCTAAGTGTTCCCAGAAGAGAACAGAGGCAAAACCCAGCCACATCAATGGCTCCCTTGCACTGTGCCCCATTTCATGTCTCTTGGATCCTTTATTTTATAATTGGTTCTCACACTGTCTAGCTTTCTTCATTTGTGTTTTAGCTTCCAATTTCTTTGGCAATGAGAGAAGGTGAAACCTTTAATAAAGGAGGAAGGATAACAGGGCCTTTCTCTCGACATCACCTGCTTTCTCTTTCGCAACAAAACTAGGAGAATAAACGTATTTCTTCATCTCCCTGTCTGTCTTTTCCCTGTCTGTCTCTGTCACCCTCTTCCTCACAGGTGTACGTGGTACATTTTCATCAAATTCTTCTCACTACTGATGGACTTTGATGAATGTTTATGTTACCTCATCACATTAAAATATTTAAAGGATATTTTATTTATTAGAGTTTATTATATATAATCCCTTCTCTTATATAGATGATGCTTAAAGTAAACATTCCCTTTACCAAGAATCTGAAGAGCAAGGAATGGAACCCAAGTTTTGAGTGTGTGTGTATTTGTGATGTATGGGCATAGATGCAAATGCCTGTGCATTATATGGAGGCTGGAAGAGAACTCTTTCACCTTATTTCTTTTGAGACAGTGTCTCGCTCAACATGAACTTGCTTTTTTGTTGTTGTTGTTGTTAGACTGGGTTATCAACATTCTCCAGATATTCTCCTATCTCCTTCCAACCCCCAGCACTGTGGTTATAGCCCAAGCCCTGCCTTTTACAAGGTTTGCCAGGGATAAAACTCAAGTTTTCATGCTTACACACTAAGTGCTGTTACACACTGAGCCATCCTGTTAGCCTCCAGGGTTCAAGTTTTTAATTTGTCTTCAAAGCTCTGCAGTGTTCCAGCAATCCGCTTTTCTGTACCGTAGACTCAACAGTACAGGAAAAGTACTGAGAGAACAAGAATGGTAATAATAGTTCATTGAATTTCACTGGCAGGAAGTGAAAATGTAATAGCATTTAAATATTGTCAACTAAAGTAACCAGTAAAGGTTTCCTTCTGAGGATCACTAGGCATCCCAGGATTTCTGTCAAAATGTTATTAAATTTTAGTTACCAGAATATAAGGAGGCAGGAGTAAGACTAAAATTTTCAATTATAATGCATGAATATATTTTAAAAGCATACATAGTAAATATGCATGTTATACACAAGCATATAGAATAGGGCTATGTTATATTAATTAGGTGGGCTTAAATTTCTACACTTTCTTTGTTATTGTCTTGTTTCCATTAGTTCAAAGTTCTGGTGCATTGGAGAAAGAATTCAGCCAAACTAAGGAATCAAAGATATGGTGCTCTTGGTCTTTCAATGGTGCGAAGATCTGGGTCTGGGGAGATGCTCTGCTCAGTGGTTAAGAGTGCTCCCTGCATCAGCATGAGGGCCTGAGTGGGACTTCTGAAGTGTGATTCACCAGAAGCCACATAAACAGCTGGGTATGACTATACACATCTATGACACCAATCCCTGGGTGGCAAAGATCAGAGAATCTCTGGGCCTCCCTGGTTGAAAAACTGGGGCTCCATATTGAGGGGCTTACTCTGTCTCAAAGAAATATGCAGATGAGCAAGCAAGCAGGTCACCTAAGTTTTCTGGCTTATGCACACATGTGCAGGGTACATATATCTGAACACGCATTACACATCATACCACACACACTCCAAACACACACACACACACACACACACACACACACACACACACACACACACACAGCACAATAGAAAGATCTGCAAAAAAGTCCATGGTGCACCATGCCTGGAAAGGAAGAAATACTGAGGAGAATCAAGGATTAGAAATTGGATTATCTATATTTAGATTAGAACACACCATCCCATTTCTTCTACTGTAATTTGATTTTAGAGTAAGAAGATATTAAATCTTTGTTTCTCACTTTGAATGAGGCTTGAGGAGACAAAAAAGTTATGCAATGCTGTTTCACACAAGTGTGACATAATAATCACTGGGTTAGAAATGGCAAGGGGTATGTCCATTCTGGGACTCTGCTTGTATGTAGGTGGAGGAATTGCAGATAAATTCACCCTGCATGAACTATCAGCGACAAGGAGCCAGATTGCCCAGGAAATGGAGAGTGCCAAGGATTTGAGTGTATCCTTCCTATAGAGACACGTTTATCAGGGAAATGAACCTATAAGAGCAGTGTGGTTGAACAAACAGCTCTTCACAAATGGTATCACCAGCCCTGTGACCTAGGGCTCTGGGTCAGTAGACATCTCAACAGATGAAAAGTGAGAGGCAGTTGAGGAGGTTAATGGCATATGAACTAGTTAATTTTAGTAGCTACCCCCACTAAAGTAGCTACTCATGAACTCCTACGCAGGATTATTACAAGCTGTTCTCCACAGTCCCTTCAAAAGGATAACTGATTCCCACACTGAGCTATTGATCAAGGAGACCCATGAAGTCCCCAAAACAAGACAGGCTTCTGTCAAAGCTCTTGAATACCTGCCCCAGGCAAAAGGTAAGACCCTATTTCTGAAGAAACAACAGTGTGTCATCACACAGCACCAAAAGACTCTTCTTGATCCAGAAAGTTAACCAGCTCTCAGGTGGCAGCATGTGTAGTGCTGGAAGGTGTTACATGAGCTGCCATGGGAAACTGGCCAATGATATTTGAAGAAAGCTCAGGCCACTGATACACAACACTGACTAATGTTATGAGAAGTCTGAGGACACTGCTTTGTGGCAGAGAACAGCAAACCAAGAAGTGCTCATCTATGCAATAGTGGCACTAAACCTAGGTGGGTGATCAATGGCTCATGGATTGACTAAGAGATCTGTTAAGTGAAAAGGAACCCTTAACTGGAACTGGGATCCATGGCAATATCCTTTGGGGACCAAGAACCTGGCCTCTAAGGGGAAACTCTCACTACCAGAGATCCACAGAAAGGCTGCACCCATTTGAATTTGCCAAATTAGTAATATGTATCTCATTTAACCTATACTGATCTCACTGTCTGATGGAGATTCTGTTTGTATTTTTCAGAAGGCAGGGAGAGCCATGGACAACCCAATTCCACCATCAAGACATGGGATGATGGCTGACATCCAGGCAGAAGATGAACCATTTCAAACATATCATAAAAGGCCCAAATGAAACCATAAAGGAAGTAGAGAGATGAGCAAGAGAACTCCCTCCACAGCAAGTCAGGTAACCCTTGAAAGGGCAATGGAGATAGACACCACCGAGGATGCCTAACACAACCCAAAGCAGAAGTCCAGAGACTCTTAAGAACTCAACAATAAAGCAGACTTAAAACTCACCCACCATGACTCAGGGAACTGAGCGGAAGAGGGGGCAGAAAGATTGTATGAGCCATGGTGGGGGAGAATATCCAGAGACATTGCCCCCCCCCAGCAACAACAACAAACACACACACACACACACACACACACACACACACACACAAAACTGGCTACCTCTTGTATAATCCATAACCCCTATCCCATGGACTAGACCAGCTATCCCGCTGAGGAAGGCCCCCAGCAGGTTGGGGACAGGGAGGAAGAAAATGGGGGTACCATCACAAGACTTGCTCATACAATGTAACTAATTATTGACAACAAACATATTTAAATGATAATCGAGAGAGAAGAACTCCACCTGGGAGAAAGTGAGAGGCTCCGAATATTGATTTGTAAAACGCTAAATTGATCTGCTTCATTTGAGACATCAGTGAAAAATTGTTTGCTTGGCACCAAATGAAACCCTTATCAATGCAGGGTTCAAGAATGCTTAGGAGCTCTGAAATCAATGCCACAGTCCAATGATAAGAAATTTGCTTCATCACAGAAATGTTTATGGTACCCCTTACTGTCATTTCTTACCCTGAACCCCAATCCAACTAACCTCTAGGTTGCTTAATGTAACTCTAAATTCATTTTAAAATGTTATTCAGATGAAATGATAAAACATATAGTCTTTTCCATCTAGATCTTCCAATTAACATAATTGATTCATTCATTTCATCCACACACTGGAAGCTCATGCATTTTTATTGCTGAAGAGTATTTATTACGTGGATGTATCTCATTTCTTTATCCATTTGCCAGATGATGGACATTTGGATTAGTTCCAAGATTTAGCTCTTGTAAACAGTACTATATGAACATTGATGTAAAAGTATTTATGTATACATATGTTTTCATTTCTCATACATACATATATATGTATATATGTATATATATATGTGTGTGTATGAATTGCTGGTGGGATTAGCATTTATTTGACTGAATCAGAGACTGCTGAACCATTTTACAATTTGGCTAGACTTTTTCATATTCCTCCACAATAAGATGATCCTTTTAGTTTCTCAACATCTTTACCAACACTTGATACTGACAGTTATTTTCATTATATTTGTTATGTTAGTTCTATGGTTACATTTCATTTTGGTATTACTTGACATTTTCATGAAGACTTATTACATTGACTACCTTTACTTGTACTTAATAGGTCTTTTTTAATACATAGTTTTTACTGGTGTGTGTTATATGCAAGTGTGGTCAGATGCATGCATAGTAAAATATGCATGTGTGCTGAAGCCAGAGTAAGTTTTCAGCGTATTCTTCCAATTTTCCTCTCCCTTATTTCCCTGAGAAAGAGTCTCTCATTGAACTTGGAGTTCCTTGTGATTTCTTTGGTCAGACTAGCTGACCAGGAAGGGAGTCTCTGTTTCCTTTAGTGTTGGGGTGCAGGTGTGTGTGGTCATGCCCAGCTATTGATATGGCACTGATGATCATATCCAGGTCCTCAGATGTGTTCAAAAACAATCTTAAATGCTGATCCATCAACAAACCCTATTAATATATCAAATTCAGTTTGCTCTATATTTCCCACTTACTTTCTTTACCAAAATGGGTCCCCTATTTTCTCATGTCTTTTCCCTTAGAAACATATTTCTTGTTTTTAGAATGAACTAAGAAAGGTTATTCCATTTTTGAGTAGGATTGGTATTAATTCCTCTCTCCATAGGGGATAGAATATGTTGAAACCACATGGAATTTTGTTGAATAACTTACTGATTCATTCTATATTTTACTTTTTATATATCTTTTTAGCTTGTCTGTTTTTCTGTAGTCAGTTTAAGAATGAATTCCTTTCTAAGAAATTGTCCATTTCATCGAATTTTTTTTAACATATTGGTTGTAGTGTTCATATTTCCTTATGTTTACAATTCTTTTGAGTAACTTTGTCCTTTTTTCATCTATGATTTTGGTGATATTCTTTCTCTTTTTCCCTCTTCTTTGTCATTCTCTCTGTCCCTAGTTCACTTAACTATTCTTTAGCATCGTGATAACTTTAAAGAACCAGCTTACTGACTCATGGATTTCCACTATTGTTCTTTCTTCCTCTCTCATTATTTCCCACTTTGATATCTCTTACTCTCTTTCTGCTACTAATTTTAATTTTACTTTTTAAGTTTCTTTAAGAAGTACAAACAATAATTGAAAAATCTCTTCCTTTTTATAATAATTCCTTATTTCCATCATATACTTTTTGATAATTTGCAAGGTAGTTTCTGTTTTCATTCAATTTCAAAATATTTTCTATATTTTGTGATTTCTTCTTTGTACTACATGCCTTTTAATTTCTGAAAAAAATTGCAACTTTCCCAAGGTACTTTCTATTGGTGACTTCTAGTTTTAGTCCATTTTTATTTTAAAAAAACATAATTTGAATGCATTTTAATCCTTTAAGATTTACTGAGAGTTATTATCTCCTAACTCTGCTTTCTCTTTTCTCTTATCTGTAACATAGAGAAAATACTTTATATGTTCTTGAAAAGAAAGATCATTTTGGGAAGGGAGAGTGCTTCTCTTCCATAATGTAACTCCAGCTAAGAGATGAGAATGAATGCAGTGAGACAGAGCGATAAGGGGGGGGGGGCAGGTAATGTGGGTGACATTGGACCAAAATGTGATATGCATCCATGAAAATGTCAAAAATAAAATCAACAATCTGGTCAAAACTAAAAAAAAAAGTGTTCTGATTTTGGGCAGTGGAATGATTCCTATAAATCAATTAGGGCATATTGATAGCATAGTATTATTCAAGACTTTTTTTAAAATCAACAATGATAAATTTCCATGTCATTATAGCAGCTATTGAAAGTGAAATAAAAAAAAAACTCTCTGTGACTTCTGAAGTATGCATGTGCCCTTCCATGTCTGTTTCTATTGTGTCTTGTATTGTGGCTTTTGTAAAGGTTCATATGCATTTATAATTACTTCCAGGTTTTTATTATAAAATGTTCATTTCCCCATTTCTAAGGAAATGAATAGTTCTTTCCTTATATTGCTTTTTTCCATTCCATCTAGCTATTGAATACACAAATATCTAAACTTTAAAATTTACATAATCTTCTGTAATTCTTTTACTTCCCATGTCTGTCTTTGAAACTATTTTGTACAAATGTGTATATACATCTAGACAGCACTTTTTTAGTTCAATCTGAAAATCTTTGCTTTTTTTCATTGAGATTTATAGTCCACTTATATTTAATGGCTATATTAATCTCATTGGGTTCATATCTTCCATTTGCATGTTTTCTATATATCTTTTGTCATTTTCAATCCTTTTTTCTACCTTTTCTATTAACAAACTTTTTAATGTCTCATTTCAATAACCCTGTTTATTCCTTTAAACTATATTTTGATCTACCTTTTAGTGTCCTAGGGTTAATAACATGTATTTTAATTTTCTGGGATATACTCAGTTGACTCCAATATAATATAATGACTAATTCCTATAAATAGAACAAGTTTCCTCAAATATAACTCTTTCTTTACCATTTTATGTGATTATTTTTCATGCATTACATGTAATTGTGCTTTAAAGTAAAAACAGTCTTAACTATTATCATTATTACTTAAAACAGTATCACCCCTGTTACTTAAATTATAAGAGGAAACAATAAGCATTTTAATTTATTCTCTTGTACTTACCCATATTCTTTTAAATTTCTACCTTTTCAGGTCTTCATTTTTCTGTTTATTAAAGTTACTGTCTGATTTGTAAAATTTAAGTATAAAGGTGTATATTTTGTCTTCATTTTTTTTATCTAAGAAGGGTTTTATTTATTTTTGTCATTATACTTTTAAAAAGCTACGTTATAAGGGGTTACATAATACCACTTTGATGCACATCTATAAATATATTTTGTCCACATTTTGTTATAATTATGATGCTGATAAATAGTTAAGTTGACTAGGGGAGAGAGAGAAAGACAAAAATGTTCATATAGTTATGGATCATTTTGTGATTATGCTAGCTTGGGCATCACTGATATAATTGGACCTATAGATTAATCATCTAAAATGAAATTTGGTATATTTCTACCCATAGTTTCTTCAAATAACTTTTCTTCCCTCTCCGTTTCTCCTCACCCTCTGGGACTCCTTCTATTAATATTTAATTATGTTTGCTATGATCCACAGAGTATTGTAAATTTTAGTGAGAACTTTATTATATGGATATATTGAAAGTTAGTCATATTTCTATTGGGTAATATTCTCGTGTCCCCTCTTCCTGCCTCTGTTCCACTGAGGGCCTTCCTCAGTGGGGTCATCTGTAATCACTTCAGAGTCATCAATGTACCAATTAGTCCCTGTGAGGGAAACAGAAGAAACATGGGTGCTGGCTCTCATGGCTAGTCTGAGAACATCCTTCAGGGAGGTGATGGTAGACACTGAGGAGACACAAATCTCATCAAAGCAGAAAATTAAAGGCTGCCGAGAGCTCAACCCTGAAGGAGACTTCTGACCCACTTTTCAAAGACTCTATTAAATTTCATTCAGTCTTTTCCTTTGATTCTTCAAAATGGATTTTTTATTTGTCTGTTAGCAAATTTGTCTGTTGTTTATTATTTTATTGTATCAACTTTGCAGTTTTCCTTTTGAAAATTAATATTTTTGAATTGAAGTTTATTAGTTGTTAGATTGTTTCTCAAACACTTTTCTAGTTCTACCTGTTTCATACATTGGCTCCTCCAGACTTTTTTTTTTTGCATATATTCACAACATCTTAGTTTACCACTCATGTATGGAGACCTCGGGCTCTCTCAGGTCCTCCCTGTGCGCTTACACAGACATCAAGTCATCCAGGAATGATGGGTAGGACCTGGCTATCTTAGATTTCCCTGCATGTATGTGTTGTTTCAGCCAAAGAAGTGAGAATAAATTGCATAGTCTCTCTATGGTCCTCTCATCTCCAGGATCATCCTAACTTCTGGATCTGCTGTGTATCACAGGTAGAATGACAACTTCCTGCACATTTTCTGATAAATTTGATATTTGTACAAAAGTCCAACAGGGAATAGATTTTTTCCCTCTGTTGAATAGCTTGATTTTATTGTCAACTCTGCTTGGATCACATTGTTTTACCATCTGAGGAGAAAGAAAGACCAAACCCAGACAGGTATGCTACATGGTCTAATACATTTTACCTGAAGGTCATAATTTCTCCAGACATAAATAATTCTTAATTTTTGTTTGCTATTGATTAAAGTTGGAGCTCTAGATGATTGCTTTTGACAACACGACTTATATAATTTTATTTTATTTTATCTTGTTTTTGAGAGAAAGAGAGAGAGAGAATATTATGCTGTTATTTTCACATTGCTTGGCTATTATTCTCTTGACTCAAGTTTCAACATAATCAATTACAAAAGCTAAAGGATGGCCTAATTTATCTGAAAATTACTAAAAGAAGTATTGTTGATTACAAATGGTAACAACTTATTTTTTTCCACATTTATTTTTCTTTATGTATCAGCTTTTGTTACCTCCAAATCTTGAATTTAGGAGGTTCTGAAAACTTTGCCTTTTAGAGTAAAGCACAAGAGACTGAGCTAATTCCACTTATCTAGGACTTAAGATATTGGCAAATTTTCCTTTCTTTCACTTCTTTAATTGAAACTCAGATTTGACGGAGCAGTCCTGTGGAGAGGCCTCTTGGAGAGGCACCAAGCCATTCACATTCCTGGATGGTAGTCTTGGTGGGACATCAGCTTGCCAGCCATGTGAGTAAACCATCTTGAGAGTCTATCTTGAGGATCCAGTTAAACTATTACAGTTAATTCCATCTGTAGCAGAGATGAGCCTTTCCAGCCAAACCCCAAATTGTAAATTTGTGAGCAAAATAAACGATGGTTGTTATTTCAGATCACTAAGTGTCTGGGTGGTTTGTCCCATAGCCATAAATAACTGGAACATTAATTTTCTTCTTTCTTGAGGAATGGGAGTTGGGGATTAAGTCTAAGAACAGTTACTATAAAATCCATTTATCATGTACCTAGCAAGTAAGATTTTCATAGCAAGAAAATTTAATTGCAAAGATATAACTTAAAAAAAGCTATGTTAAGTAAAGTAAAGCTTGTTATCCTCCATGGAAGGTAGTTATGATATCAAGGAGTGGAGACATGTACTCAGAGAATTCTAGAGCAGAGAGGAAGAACATAGGAGGAAGATGAGAAGCCAATTGGATTTGTCACAACCACCCTTACATGGCTTGCCCTAGTGACAGAGAAGGAGCTATGAGCATAGAATAGACTGCCTTGACCTCAGTTTGCTAAGAAGGTTTCCCACTAGCATTGGAGCCTAATTTATCAGAGTCAGAGGGCAGACTGACATGGTCAAGAAATAAGACTTAACTCACACGAGATTTTTCCTCTTTCTGTTCTGCATGGTCTCCTAGCCCCTAAGCTGAGATATCAGAAGCTTCCCGAGGCCCAACCATGAGAGACTCCACAAGGGCTCTTCCCGCAAAAATCATAGGAAAATATGGAGACAAATAGCTTTAGCAAAGCCAGTTTCTCCCTCCTGAGTTCATGGAGGCCTCTTTCCCATATACCTGGGCTCATTTTTAAAAAGTGTCAAAAATAGAGAATTCAAAACTTAGAGAATTTTATGTCATTAGCCCAAGGAATTGGGTATAGGTAAGGTGTTGAAACTATTGAGTTAGATTAAGTTGGAAACTATATTGGATCATGGCATTTTCACCATCACATTATCTAGCTGATGGGCACTCATACAGAAATGCAGAACACTTAGCGATTAAAATATATCAAATACATTTTTGCTATCTACACATTCCATCTATAATGGTATTATATTTTAGGTTTTGATATCTATATGTGGCCAAATTCCCTAGCTGAGATTTAGCCATATTTTATATTCTCTTGAAAGTCTTTTCTGAAATAAGAATTATGGCATTATTTTCCTTCATACGTTTTAGAAACTCCAATCTCAGTTTTTCCCCTATATAACCAATATATTCCATATGGACTTAAGATAAACATTAATTATTGTAAAAAAAAATAGAACTTTCCCACACTAAGAGACAGTAAAATATGCCTGTTAACAGGCTCTGAGGCCCAAATGCGTGGATTTCAACTCTGGTTTGATTATATACTAGGTAACTGACAAGTAACTCAATACTTCCTCCTTTGATAGTCTCATCTGTGAAATTAGTGCAATGATAGTTATACCCATCGTAATGCTTTGTTTCAGTCACTACATTAAAGCGATCTTGTAACAGTTACCTTGTTGTGGTTGCTAGGGTAGAACACCTGACCAGAAACAGCTCAAGGAAAAAAGGGATTAATTTGGGTTATGTGTTGAGGGGAAGTTTCATCATGCCAGGGGGAAACATGACAGAGAAAATGGCTAGGTGGGCATCCAGTATCCAAGGTAGCAGGAGGAAAGTGGTTCATGTACTAGATTTGCATTTAGGCTATATTATCCCAAAGCCCATTCCCAATGACACCTCCTTCAAGAAGGTTCCACCTCCCAAAGGCCCTGATACTCTTCTCCAAATTGTCACTCATTGGAGACAAAGTATTCAAAATACATGAGGCTATGGGGGACACTTTATTCAAATCACCAGAGGTCTCATAGCAGTCTAATTGGGCATTACTATAATTTTTATTTATTTATTCAGGAAAACTTGAATTCATAGAAATTCCAGCCTGAATTTTTGCATCTCTGAGAGATGAAAGTGCTCTGTTGGAAAGAGTAGAATAAGAATTTAGACTCCAAGTAGAGGAGTGAAAAGGGGAAAGGAATATCTCACCAGTTCATGTCTCCCTAGCTCTGCCAGCCTGATTTGGGCAGAGTGATGTTCTAGAAATGACTTGGTACCTAGCAATGGTCCTAGGTTCAATTAGGCTTTTGTGAGGCTCTCTGAGTGCAGAGTCTGTGACCAACAGTGTCCAGTACAGACACAGATAATAGAGGCTTAGTACTGAAAGTCTCATGTTGGAGTTAGTCTAAGTAAGACTAGCTTTCTACTCTCTGAATGTGGGCCTAGATTTTATAAATAAAACATGTAAATGTTCTTTTACTTAAATATCTATGAGAAATTGATAACTATTTGAGACTATTTGGGACCATTAATCTTTGTTTAAAATATTTTATTTATTTATGTATTTATTTGAGAAAGTGTGAGAGAGGAGAGAAAGAGAGAGGAGAAAGAGAGAGAAAGAGAGAGAGAGACACAGAGAGAGAGAGAGACAGAGAGAGAAAGAGAGAGAGAGAAAACAGTCACACCAGGGCCTCTAGCCCCTGCAAATGAACTCCAGATGCATGTAACTTTGTGCATCCGGGTATATCTGGGTCCTGGGAAATCGAACACAGGTCCTTAGGCTTTGTAGTCAAACCCCTTAACCACTGAGCCATGTCTCAGCCCTTATGACCATCAATCTTGATTATCAATTTGGTTGGCTCTAGAATCACCTAGAAGACCAATCTCTGGACATGTCTGTGAGGAGCAATTTTTTAGATTGAATCCATTGAAATGGGAAGACCCATCCTAACCAAGGGTAGCATCATTCCACAGGTCAGGGTCCTAGAACGAGTAAAGAACAGAAAAGAAGCTAAACACCAGCATTCTTGGTTGTCTGTCTTCCAACTGTGGATGGCTGTGACCAGCTGTATCGTGTTCTTATTTTCATACCTGTCTTTCCACCATTGACTGTAGCCCTTGAACTATAAGCAGAAAGAAATACCTCCTCCCTTAAATTGCTTCTGTCAGGTGTGTTACCACAGCAACACGAAAAGCCATAGAGAAAATTGTTATCAGAACCTAGTCATTGCTGTGATAAATGAGACCATGTGATTCGTAGGCCTTTGGAATGGGCTTGTGGGAGAAATGTGGAAAGGTTTGGAACTTTGGTTAGAAAAGCAGGAGAAAAAAAAAGAGAGAAAAGATAAGCAGTGGAATACTGTAAGAAGAGTTTAATGATTCATTCTGGTGGGAGCTCAGAAGACCAGAAGATTGAGAGAAATGTAGGCAGAGAAGACAAAGCTCACGAAGTCTCAAAGGAGAACACATCTAGAATGGGGCTAAAGGATATCGATAGGATATTCTGGCAAATACACTGGTTATGCTGTGTCCGTTCCCTGAGAACTTGAGTGAGGCCTGATCCAAATGCAATGGATTAATTTGTTTGGTGGAGCAAATCTCAAGAGAAGGTAGCATTCAGAACATATCATGGTTACTGCTCATCACTTACACAGGTCTGTTGGAAAAGGTATAAACAGTATGCAAGCTGCTGAGGAAAGTAACACAGGCTAATGTGCACCTGCAGACAAAGGGTGGGGGCTTCCTGTTGTTAAAGAGATTAATATCCACATATAGAAATCCACTGCTCTTTACTGGAGCAATAGTAAAGTTGCCCTCTGAGGGAGATTGACACCATGGATAGCTCCATCTTTTAAAATCCAGATTCATTTGAAAGGAGAAAGCCTAACCTGAGGAAAGCATGCATGCTGTTGAAGGGGTTTCCTGGGTGAGATCGAATGCATAGGAAAATGTTCCTCTAGGATCTGGACACAGAAGTGTATGTGACTCTGGTCCAAAGGAGTCAGGTTCCATCCCAAGCATGTAGTAGAACTTGACAGTCTTATCTGTGTGGGGCAGGATTGACAGGTATGAAAGATCCAAGTCTGAGGAGGTTATGGTGTATTTCTCCACTGTTCCCAAGAGCCACTGAGGTCAGGTTATATACAGAAGGGTTGACCTCCCTGCAACGAGGCCTTGAGAGCCCACAGTGTGAAAATGTGAAGGTGCAATGGAGTCTTCGGGATGTTGGAGATACCAGAACTATGGAACGACTGCTTGGGAAAGCTTCAGAGAGAGAGAGAGAGAGAGAGAGAGAGAGAGAGAGAGAGAGAGAGAGAGAGAGAGAGAGAGAGAGAGCGCTACAGGCCTGAAAGAGACACTCTGCATGCCTCAGGCAGCACACTTGTAGCATTAGGACAGCCCAAACCCCTTGAAAACCAGAGAACTTCATCAGAAGCCCCAGATGCTGGACACAGAGCTGTAAGATTTGCTGATGTTTTGTTTCAACCTTTCCTTCCCTTTCCTCCATTCCTCCCATTCAGAATAGTAATGCTTACTATGTACCATTATGCAACATTATGCTACTATTTTATTAATCTTAAAGGGAGTCATAGATTTGTTTTGAGCCCCAGAAAAGACTTCTGGAACAGTGGACTTTTGAAAGCATGTGAGGAGTTTTGAACTTGTACTGAATATATTTTGTACTTTAAGTTGGTCATGAGGTTATGAGGACATACATATTTTGTATTATGAGATGGTCAAGACGATCATGAGGTTATAAGGGTGATATTGGCTTAAAAGTCATATGTTTTGGGGCTAGAAAGATCACTTAAGGCAAGTGTGTGGGTGTGAAGAGGCACGAGACCACCTGATTTTGATATCCATGTAAATATTCATGTAAACAGTAGGTTATGATCACACATGTCTGTCACACATGTCCTGTGTGCACTGGAGGCTAGAATATCACTGGGCCTTGAGAAGATGGCAAGCTCGGGAGTCAGTGAGAGATTCCATCTAGAGAAAACACATAGATGAGCAATGGAGGTGGACGTGGGACATTGTCCTCTGGTCTCTGTGCATGCATAGGGTGCATGCAAGTGCACACGTCTGTACATGCATCACTAACAGCGTGTCATAGCTGCCACACACATGCAAGGTTTGGTTTGCAAACGTGGATGTCAACTTGTTAAGGGATAGACTTGTGATGGTTCATCTCAATTGTCAGCCTAGTTGGGTCTAGAATCACACAGGAGACAAATTTTTGACCATTTCTCTGAGGGCTTTTCTAGATTTCTATTGGGGTGGGAAAGCCCATCCTGATTGTGGGCAGCAGGATTCCATGGGCTGGTTTTCTGGACTGAATCCAGAGCAGAAGGTAAACTGAGCATTAATTCTCACTACTCTCTGCTTCCTGGCTGCAGATTAAATGTGCCCAGCTGTTTCAGGCTTTCACAAGCCCAAATCAACATTTGCTCCTTTTAGCTGTTTGTTGTCAGGAATCTCATCGCAGCAACAAGAAAACAAGCTTATAATAATGGTTAAACTTGAATGTAATTGACAAAAGCCGATGCTTTGGGAGGTCATGGAGCAGTATTCTATGTATGCTGAAGTCTAGACAATAGTGGTGAATACATGTTAATACACATGGAGACTGAACCTTCTCTTAAAATTAATTCCAAGGAAAGATAGAATGCAGAAAATGCGACCTCCATGCCACAAATCTGGAAGATAGCTAATTCTGAAAGCAAAGGGACATCACTGGAGCTTGGTTATAAAAAAAAAATCTTATTCAAGAGCTACAGAGCAAAGATCATTAGGATGGAAAATTTTTATGTAAATTTTCAACTTCTTAGAGCTAATATGTCTACACTATTGGAATAGTTGAATCAGATGCATGTTATATTGCCACGTGCTTCCATTTCCTGGCTGGAAGGGAAATTATTCTCATCCAGGGACACAGTCCTTAGGAATACAAATCTGGGTCCTAGGCAGCAGCATTTTCATCCCAGTGTAAGAGGAGTTTAAGAGAAACAGCCAAGTGGAATAGATTTCTGTGACAAGTGGGGACACTGATAACATGCTGTTGCGGTCAGCTTCTTAGTTGCTGCGCAGATAGAACCCAAGCAAAGGCGGCTTGTGGAGGAATGGGTTTATTTGGCTTACAGACTCGAGGGGAGACTCCATTCTGGCAGGGAAAACGATGGCATGAGCAGAGGGCTGGACATCACCTCTGCCACAGCACTGCAAACAGCGGCAGAAAGGTGTGCCAAACACTGGCAAGGGGGAGCTGGCTTATAACCCCCATAAGCCCACCCCCAACAACACAGCTTCATCGAGGTTGTAAAACCCAAACTGCCATCAGCTGAGGATCGATCTATCAGAACACATTCAATTGTTTGTGGGGGACACCTGGATCAAACCATGACACATGCTATGCTTTATGCTGTGATGAATAAAGCTTTTTTCAGATTTTAGCTATGAGGTAAAAAATTCTTTAAAGAAACCACTGAGCGATGGTACAAAACTGAGTATATTTTTTAACTAATGCAATTGTAAAACAAAGCATTACTATAGTGATATGGTACCATGAACTGGGTGGCACTTGCCTATTATATACCAGGTCATGGGTTCAATCCCCAAGCACTATAAAACTAACAAATAAGCAAACACACATACAAACAAATGAAGGCATCAGCGACCAACTTCCTAATCTTTACTTAGAAATAGGATAATACACATCTGTAATTACATGAAGTGAGGATTTGGAAACCATACTAATTTTATACAACACACATACTTATTCACAAAGGACACACGAGAAAAAATTCTGAGGAACTTGGCAAAAGTCGCAGCATCAGAAATTATTCATTTGGAGCCCAAAGTAATAATACTCACAGCTCCTTTCTGAGGCAAGTTTGCACAATGTGATAGTGAGATTTTTTTCCGAAGTTAAAATGGAATCACGTCAATGAAGGAATGAGAACGTGCCTATAAAAGTTTCATATCAAACTGAGATCAAGATGCTACAGTTTAGTGGGGGAATACAATATCACAGAACTCCCAACTTCTATGGAGTCTTGCTGTCACACGCCAAAAACGTTTTGTTCTTATTGCAAAGTTGGACATCTAAGTGCAGCTCTCATCTATATGGAAACCATGAAAGGAGAACCTATGTTGAGGGAGATGGGAGTTCTGACATTTAGGAGAAACGATTTTCTTTTAAGGTTATATGA
This sequence comes from Zapus hudsonius, assembly GCA_004024765.1. Taxonomy (NCBI): domain Eukaryota; kingdom Metazoa; phylum Chordata; class Mammalia; order Rodentia; family Dipodidae; genus Zapus; species Zapus hudsonius. The sequence continues at coordinate 16,616 of PVHP010021180.1, forward strand.
AATGTGGGCTGGATCGCCTCATTTCATTTCATTGAAAAACTACATGAGAGAAAATGAGCCAAAGTTTGTGAGAAAGGTAGGGAACTGTGTTACATACCTATAACAGTAGATATGGAAACTATGCTGTATACATCACTCATTTTTTAAAAAATACCTTTATTATGAATAAGTATATATTTTGTATGAGCACATCTTGTGAATATGTCCCTGTTTCCCTCCTTTCTGTCCCCTACCCACTGGGGCCTTCCTCAGGGTATATACAACAGTTTTTATATAGACATTCATAGATACAGATCATGTATTTAATATATGTATTAAATAGGTATCCATTAACTGATATTCAGTTATGTTATATAAATTTTCATAGAAATGTGAACCTAAGCATTATCCTATGTGTTTGTCTCAGACATGTCTTTTTTGACAATAATCCAGGTGTCTCCAATTATTTGTTGAGATAATAGTGTCTGAAAGAAAATAAATTCATGATATGACTCTAAATATTAAAAAATAGCAACAATGTGAAAGCCATCAGAGCACTCTCTACAAAGAAATGTTCAGCATAAAAATGCCTACTATTTGGTCTTCAAAGGTGATAGAAAGAACACTGTTTTGTTACCTTGGTTACAGAAAAACATCTGTAAAATATGCCTTGTTCTCTGAAGGGAATTTATGTAGGCATGTGTGTTATTGTAGGAAGTAGTAGTGCAGAGAATTTGATGTGTCCTTACAGATTGTTTTGTTCTCTTATTAAGTGTTTTGTGTGAAGCTGTTTTCATCAATTAATTGAAATATGCTTATGCAAACATCACTCCTCTGTAGGAAATCATCCGTAGACATACTACTGTGATTCTCAGTGACCCCCAAGCATCCAGGCCTTGTACTTTGGGAGAGGAAATAACTAAGAGTTTTGTGGTTAGCATGAACTTTGAGAGTGGCTCAATGCTTTTATCCCCAGCTGTGGGCTATGAGAATTACTAAAATAAAATGTGAAATAGAGGAGAAGAACCTTTGGAGTGATTTCCTCTTTAGATTCCCTCTTGCTCACAGAAACAGGGGGACGTGAGTCATTTCTGAGTGTCAGTGAAGAGTTCGAAGTGAGGAAACAGAGTCTGACTCTCCTCCCATTTCCTTCCACCTCTGCTCCTCCCTCCTGGAGAAGGGACACTTGCATGCTGACCATCCTAGGTCCTAGCCTGAGGCTCTGTGTGGGGGTTGCAGCCTGCCAGGGCATTGAACATGGGTTCCCATGTGTCTCTGCTTCTACTCAAGTGACACAGAGTTCACGATGGAAGAAAGTAGCAACTCTTCCCCCTTTCTTGTTGGATTTTTCCTACCTCCTCTTCTTTAGAAAGGCTTGCAGGGAACGTGCTCTGAAAATCAGGTAGTAGAAATGGCTCGCCATCTCCCATCTCTCTTGTTTTGTTTTCTAGTTGCCTAATTCTGAATCTCACTGTTGAAAGCATTATAGGAAGATTATGCGTTCCACCTCCCTGCAGCAATCTGTACCCTGGACTGTGAGATTTGAGAAGAGATGAATGTAACTTCTGGGTCTGTCTTTCAGTGGAAAGGGTGTCTCCGTTGCCCTTTCTCTCTTCATCTTATGAGAGCAAAGGCCCTAGAGCCAGAGCTAAGACAGTTCTCATGGTCCATGTAGTCGAAGCCCTGTCTTGAAGGTAGCAGAAAAGCTAGAAGATTCCTGGCTTCCTTGAGGCTGCCATGCTGTGCCTCTTTCCTTAACCTTGGGATAAGGGACAGCTGGCGAGATAGTCAATAAAAAAACGCCATGAGCTTGATCCCCCGTATACATGGAAAATGAACAGGGCATGATTACATATGCCTGTAGTCCAGTGCTGAGGAGGGGGAGACACATGGATCCCTGGTGCTCTCTGGCCAGTCATTCTAACCTACGTGGTGAGTTCCAGGCTGATGAGAGACCCTGTATCAAGAAAGTTGGGTTCCTTCTTATGCACGCACACATGCCCCCCCACACATACAAAATACACACATATGTCCTTATATATACACACAGATGCATGTACACATGAATATGTACACACAAAAATTTAGGGCATCTGAGAAAAGAAATAAACTCTTAGTTAATGCATTTTTTTGTTGGGTGCCTGTTACAGTTATGACCTTGAGCTATCCCTGAAGGTCAGAAACAGCTAAATCAAACTCTAATGCACATAAGAGTAACCAAAGGACCATGTTACCATGTAGGGTTGTATTCAGTGTGTGATAAACACAGTTGACTGGTCTTTGGTTCCCAGCTATTTGGTTAATCATCAGTCTAGATGTTGCCTTGAAGGTATTTTGTAGAGGACTTAAATCTATAGTCACTTGGTTTTCAGTAAACTATTTATGACCAGTATTGTGGGTGGATCTCATCTAAATAATTGAAAGTGTTAAGAACATAAAAATAAGACCTACCAGATAAGATGGAATTCTGTCTCAGTACTGAATTCCTGCTGGGTTTCCAATTGCTGGATTTTCCCATGGTCAGGAATTTGTCACTCAATCCTCTATAGTGAATCTCTTCAACATACACATACACATGTATCACAAATGTATTCCACTGATTGTTTTGTCCTTTTGAAAACCTTGAGAAATATGATTGGTTCAGAGTCAGTTTTGAGACATTGTACTTTTAATCAGTTCCTGATGCTGCTGGTGTGAGTGCTGTTCTTTACATAGCATGATGATGCAAAATTGACTTGCAGGAACTGTGTTTCAGTCTAAGTTTTAATGAGCATTTGCTGTGAATGTTTAAGAATGTCATTGAATGTGCACAATTCATTTCCTCGCCTGTGATAAATAGCATCCATGATCCTTCCAACATTAATACACTGTAACTCTGTAATGTTGACCTTCCTGGCTAGATGGCCTAGGGTGGGAGGCCAATGTGAGGAGAGGCCTGGAGCAGGACAGACTCTAGGCTTTTGTAAAAGTGCATGAAGACTGTGATCAGCTTGCTACCTGGCTTTTAACCTAGGTGGTCATTTGGCAGTGATAGTATTTGCTGAAACTTGATACCTCAGGAAAAATAATTAATTTTAACCCTTTAGATGTAAAGGAAAACCTAAGAACTTGGTCTCCTGTTTTCTCTAGGAATCCTGTTTCTTGGTGTAAAGGATACAACAGGTTCAGTGACAAGAAACTGTTTCCTTATGTCTGTCTGTCCAACTTCACACATCACGTGACTTATAATGACTGGAGAAGAATCTTATAGAATAAATAGATAGAAGGCTGGGCAGATGGATGAATCAGTTGGTAAAGTACTTACTATATAAGCAAGATGACCTGAGTTTGGCTCTCCAAACACTCACCTGTAATCCCAGTGCTGGGGAGAAGGAGAATTAAAGAATTTTGGGATTTATCTGGCTAGTCATTCTAACCCAATTGGTGAACTCCAGGTTCAGCAAGAGAAACTGTCTCAAGAGAAAAAGCTAGTGACTGATTGAAAAAGGTAACTGAGGCTGACCTCTGACCTTCACATGTATTCACACACGTGAACATGTAGACATGCCTACCACACAGGAAAACTAACAATCAAAATACATCAATGTATTTACTTATTTCCTTCACAATGCTGGGTACTAATAAAGTATGGTTTGGAAGTTTTTAGTATTACCATGATGGTTTTATTAATTCTGTAAGAAAAAAGACAAAAATCTTAAAATTGCAGTGTGTTAAAAGTTGGGCTTCTCTTTGAATGCTCTCATGCTTTCTAACTAATCTAGTCTTTAGAATAGAGATATTCCCCCTATCACTACAGCCTGCTCTTATCTGCCAGGCTTGCTTTCTAAAAGTGGAAATTGAAAAGGGTGTTTTATGTTATCCTTGGGAAACACAACGGAAATGGAAGCTGTAGCCATTCTGTAATGGCGAGAATCTGTTTCCATCTATAGTTTGGGGTATTTAATCTCCAAACAGTTGCATTGATACGTGCCATGAGGTGAAACAGCCACAAAGATCATCTTATTTTGGACTCAAGATTTTGTCACTCTTCCATTAGGTTAGTTGCTCATTGTAATATGCACAATTATGGGGTTACTTCATGGTACAAAATGATCAAACATTATTGATCTGAGGTATATGTCTAGGTATGTATCAATCGCAAGACAGCCAAAGTGCAATGCTCTGGAAACAGAACATACTCGTTTAAAGAAGTCAAAGACACCTACCATGTGTTGGAGATAGAATTTTTTTTAACCTTTACCTGAAACACTGCAGGACATTGATGTGCATGCCAGTGTGAAGACACATATGTGCATTTGTCCTTTGTGTGGTATGTGTATGTTTGCAAGTGTGAATTTGTACCTGTGTATGACATGGAGGGAGGGAGGCAGAAAGACAGGAATCAGTTTCTTCTTGTTTGTATGTGAAATTGAATGGAATCCAGGGCTTTAAATCATTCCCTTATTTTCTGTGTCAGGCACTTCTTGGTCTCTTTGCTGTCCTCCAACAAAATTGCCTTAAGGGAATTCTTCTAATAGATTCTACTTCTTTTTATGTCTAAAGGGCAAGACTGCTGAAGGAAGAAAAATCAAAAAGAGGAAAACAAAGCAGGCAAGGCATGGGGACCGGAGACCAGAAATGGGAACCCATGTGATGAAGCCTCTGGTGGAAGGTCTTTGTTTCCCCAGATGTAGTCATTCAGATGAGTGAGACAATGGGAAAAAATGAGTTTATTCCATTGCACCAAACCTTGCACTTTTCTTCACTGGAATCCATTTATTTTAACTCTAAACTATATCTGGAAAAAGAAGATAAAAACCTTGAAAAGGATAATTTTTGTATCAATGTTTTCTACCATTTCCCCACCATATTAATAGAGGCTTAGCTCCTTTAAAGGGGGTTGACATAACCGTTCCTGAACTACCAATGATTAGCTAGACATCCTGACACTCCTCTGTTCTCCAAAATAACCAAACAGCATCTTTCATAGTTGGACAGCAAGTGCTATGGAAGTTGGATTTGTGGCTATTTTAAGATTATTTTGCAATTAATTTATAGTATAAAGTTGTGAGCCATGGAAGTAAAGAGCCCATATGTATAGTTATACTTGTTGCGTTTCCTGGCTCAATTTTCATTTATTGAGTAAGGATAATTAAAATCAGACCTTAAGAATGTGGGCTTAGCTGAGAGATGCAGCTATCAGTAAATACACCAGAGCTCCTTGTGCTGTTTCAAAGTGGCCAGCGCTCTGTTAACTCAGTCACACAAGGACTTTATAGCCATCCGCTCTTGCCTCTTCGTTCCTATCACCGTGATAGTCTCAGAATGTGGGATCAGCTGCATGGCTCTGGCCCTCTATGGAACCCTGACCACATAATGGGCCTATTCTGTAGTTAACTCACAATGTCTGGTTTGTCTCCAGCAGTGTAGCAGATGGATCGCTAGGCCGTCTCCTCTCAAACTCTTTATTAAATATTTATAGAGCCAGATTGCAAATGGACCTAGCTTTGCCCCTGGAGGTATGTGTAGGGATCTTTGGACCAAATAAGATCAAGTCAGCTAGTTCATAGAGGGAAGAGACAAAACGTTTTTGTTTGTTTTTTTTTCCAGGAATTTGCAGAAGTAAACTGAATCATTGCTTTTCTCATGGCAGTGAGCTCATGAGCACCCAGAGAGCCTCCCACATAGCAAACAGAAATGGTACCTTGAAAACAGGAAGCTGGCAATGGGAGAAGACAAAGATGTCTGAAAAGCAACACATGAACGCATCTAAAGAACTGGACCTGTGACAGGGTGTGGATGTAGTGAATAAAGGTGACTTCTGCTTAAGTCGTACTTAACTGTGCATTTGAGGAGGAGCAAAAGAAAGTTTTAATGGGTTTTTGAAAAACAAGTCGATTTGGAGATTTGGAAGCAGTGAAAATAGCATTGACTGGACACGTAGAGGAAGGTGTTGAAATCAAAATGCCCAATCTGCTCAGGTTTCTCATAAATTGGGGGTCGGTTTCCTGGGAGGGGCTTGAGGTTATTCTCTCATGGGTGACAGCTTTTGGGGGTGTGCTTAAGAGGAATGACGATGGTCACTGCATCGTTGGTCTGGGGAGAAGGTTCTTGTCTAACAAGACGTGTTCTAGTGCTTCTGGGAGTCCGTCTAGAGAAGCAGTTGTGAGTTGCGGTCCATTGTCTTGTCTTTGGACAGTTTTCTTTGAAACGATTCCAAAGACTTGGAAGCTAATCCACAGGAATGTTATCATGCAAGATCAGAACGCCATATTTAGTTTTAGTGCCATGAGATGAATTATACTCTACAAGCTTTAAAATGTTTATTTCAGTAGTTCCAGGAAATCTTTCAAAAATTCTTATTTAACATTTTAAATGATAGTGCTAATTTGGCCTCTCATGAAACCACGAAATGTCCTTTTCATTTGGCTAATTCCAAATTAAGCCAAGTTCATAAGTCAGAGCAACAAATAGACTTTAATGGAAAATAAGCCTGTATTAGTAACATTCCCGTTGCCATGAAAATAATCCTGAAGGAAGGAACGAAAGGGTAAATCCTATAAACTAACTTCAGCTTTAAGTTTCAAGAAATAGCATGGTGGGGAAGACATGGTAGTTAGGGATGGCTCAGGTGGTCACATTGTATTCTCAATCAGGAAGCCCAGTAAGAATAAAAATTGCGCTGTATGATAAGACCTCAACACCTGTCCCCATTGACCCACTTCCCCCACAAGACACCTTCTAAAAGTTCCATGACTTCCCCAAACAGCATCACCATCTGGTAACTAAGTGTTCAAATGAATGAGCCTACATTCAAAGCAAAACAACCCTTTACTATCACACATGCTAAATTGGATCCTTCTCTTCGAACCAAAAAAAATTGCAAGCTGTTCATCAATGCTATGAAGAATCCACTTTTGTTTCTGGTTCTGAGATACCTGCTCTTCACTAGTATCTGAAGGTGTCCAGGGTAGTGTATTAAACACTACAGAAAGATTATAAATGAAATAGGTGCTTGAACTTGCATTTGAGGGAGTTCATAATCTGGTCAGGTCAGATGGGAGAATTGTAAAGGAGAGGTTTTATAACATCTCTGAGTGTGGCAGGACCAAGGGCATGTATACACAGTTCATGAAAGATTAGGGAATAGACTTAACCATCCTCAGCATCAAATACTTTTTTTCTCCTTCCTTGCCTCTAACAAAATAACCTTTGAGGATTTTTCTAATAGGGGCTATTCCTTTGTTTATTTAAATATATAGCACAGCTGCCAGGAGAAAGAACAGGAGCAGAGGGAAGGGGGGACAATGAGACCAGTATGCACTAATGTTCTGCAATTGCGGACTGAGCTTTGTGTCTGGCATAAAGTAGAAACACCGGAGCATTTACTATTGTTGATACATAGGTGTGGATCACTGACAATATTCTTCCATTAGGATACAATATGTGCACCCAAACTCCAGGGTATTCTGCATGAGAGTAGTTGTTAATTCTGATTTCTGATGGAGAAGTGACTTAAGCATCACTTATTCAGGATCAAGGGCCTCACTCAAGCATGCCCGCAGCAACTGCTGAGGAGCAAGGTCTGGGTGCAACCCCAGCAATGTGCCATGTGCCTCTGTGGACAGCAAGCATTTCAGAAAGGCGTGAAACTAAGGTTGCTCCAAAGACATGTACAGTGTTTAGGATTGAGAAGAGAGAGGAGTGATCTTTGATGTCTTTCTCTTCCCAAAGTGGAAAGAGAGCAAGACCAGGCATATCACATAGTACAAGATCACTTGTCCCTGTGGAATGTATTTGGAGAATTGCTAGCAATGTATATTCCCCAGAATAAATGGCTTTGTGGAGAACTCAGGAATGGTGGTCTTGTGGCTGGCTGAACCTGGGCTTTGTTTGAAATCATTCTTCCAGTCGGTCAAAAGACATCAACTAGGAACGGAAGCTGCATTTTTTGGCATTTGTCTAATTTTCTGTGAATCTCAGAGGGGGAAGAAGCAGAGATTATCCTATCTGCCCACACTTGGGATGTGTGTGTGGGAGTCAATGAAAGGATCCTGTATATCTCTTCAAGTCTTCAGAAAGAAAAAGAGATAGAAATATGGTCACATTTTAGAATTGTTCTGGGATTACTTTGGGCTTTTATTTGTCGTTTTACAAACATAGCCTCATTACAGAACAAGTTTTTAGACCTGATTGTGAAACAGAGATGATATTTTTCTGATACAGAATAAGAAGACCACTGTGGGAAGTCAACTTTATTGTGCACAAAATCAAAGTAATAAAATTCAAAAAGTGTTTTCTTTTCTTGACTTGTTAAAATTCATAACTTTGGGGAAAAAAAAGCACATCTTTTATTTTTCTTCTTTCAGAGTTCACCAAGTACGACAGACTGAGTCGGGTCATTACCGTTCTCATCAGTTTAGATTTATATGGAGCATACATTGAAGGGAACATCTGGACAGTTAGAGAGTGAATTTCAGTTGAAGGCCTCTGTAGCATGCCCCCCCCCCCCGTCTTATTTAGAGCATCTTTTTCAAAAGCATCAATAACAAAATAATGTGCAGCCAAAGAGAAATATTTTTTGAAATGAAAATTATTAGAAATGGGATTATTAAGAATTTTTATTACACACATTGAAGGTATAAGTAGGATCATAAAACACCATTCGGATATAAAGTGTACTGATTATCTGGGCTTTCTCTTGCTTCCAGAAAGTAAGTGAACTTGAACTCATATGTGACTTCTGAGGCAGCTAGCTGTGACAAGAGTGTCTACTGTCTCTCAGGCCCAAGAGCATATTTTCCAGCCTAGAGAAGTATTTCATAGAGACATTTGAGCCAGGTGCTTTCTGAAGTAGGACTGGTGATTCAGTGTGTGGCATTTAACAATGTGAGTCAGAATTAAATGGATGTCTCAGTATTATGGTTGGGGAGCTAATGGAGGGGCCACTTCTCAGATGAGTCATTCAACACGGATCCTTCTCCAGGCTGCTTGCTAAAGCCTGTACAATCATTTTCCCAAGCAGCGACAATGATAACCTTGATTTTCTGCCCTTTCTAAGTTCAGATAATCAAGCTGCTCATACCTGTGTCCCCAAAATAGATCTGAGCCGATCTACAGAGCCACCCTCTGTGTTCATTCATTATTCTCTTCCTGCTTCACTGCTGTACCCTGTCCATTACATTTAAAAAACAATTATTATGTTTTAACTCAATATATTCTGTTGTGGATAAACTGCCTTTGTCATTTATAATCCCCTTTCCTCCAATGACATCAGAGAAGCTTATAGAAATATAGATATGCTAACACCATTCAGTTAAGGACATGTGATTATGCATAAAGTTAGGTCAAGAATGAATTTATAGGCTAAAGATAGCTTCTGAACCTGAGCTTCAAATTTGGCAAGGAGCTTCCTGAAGAATTTTTTCACCATGCATTTTTTTGGTCTGCTTTGTCAAGGTGTGATTTCATTGTTATTGTCTATTCTAGAATAGAAGCTTAGGAGTGGGCTGGCACCATCATTTAGGATGGATTATGTTGTAATTATCTTCTCATTGCTGGGATAAAGCACCCAATCAAAACAGCCAATGAAAGGGAAGTATTTATTTTGGTTTACAATCTCAGGGGAAGCTCCATGATGGCAGGGGAAAGTGTGGCATGAGCAGAGGGTGGACATCATCTCTGTCGCAGCAGGTGGAAAACAGCAGCAGGAGACTAAGCCAAACTGTAACAAATGGGAGCTGGCTATAACATCCCTAACCACACCCTCAACAACACATCTCCTCCAGCAAGACTCCACCTTTCCACTTTCCATCAGCTGGGAAACAAGCACTCAAAACACATGGGTTTTTTGGGGATATCTGATTCAATCCACCACAGTTTTCCAAACAGATTGCAGCTTTTATTTTAGGTTTTTAATGATTAATCAGAATTTAATGTGGGAACAGGCAAGTATCTGAGACATCAGCACAATAGAGAAACAATCATATGCCCTTATCTTCAACAAGATCACTGGCGAGTTAGATAAAAGGAATCATACACATGAGAGGTATCTTATCAAAGAATGTATAAGGTAACTAAGTTAATACAATCTTGGTAGTGATTTGAGGGTGGGAAGATAAAGTTCTTAAAAAACACATGGCCGGATATTTGTCTGTGTAGATGTTACAGAGATGTGAAAAGTGAGCATTTTTCTGTCTTCTGCCTGGCCACCACAGGAGAGCAATCACAGACGGACGGAGGTGATGGAGGATCTGTCCTGTATGTTAGGAGACTAGGTGCTTCTTAACTGTTACATTACTGCTTAATGTTAAAAGAAAGAAGAAAATTCCATCTTTTTCTTTCTGATATTGGGGCTTAAAAATAAGATCCTAAGCATGCTTGGCAAATGTTATATGACTCAACCACATCCCTTGCCTCTCCTTTTCCTTTCTTAAAATAATTATCATAAAAGAGTTAAATATTGTTGATGTTTTAGGAAATAATTATCACATCAATCTTTCCTATGTTTTAGGAAATAAATTTTTGAAAGTGGACAAAGTAGTCAGACAGAGCAAATTATTCCTGTCAAGGGAGAGTTGGCAACTGGTAGAAATGCATAGTTTTATAAGATTTCTGTCGTTTCCCCAAGAGAGATCACTTAGTCAGCAAAAAGACATTCTTACCAAATTGCTGCCTTATGTCCTCACAATGTTTGGGACACAGAGAAACACAAATCTCTGGCGTTATCTCTGGAAACTCATCCTTAGCCTGAGTCAAGTAGCCTACCATGTGGGTGAAGGAGTTTCAGAACCAATGACTTTGTACAGCAGCACAAGCATATATAGGAAAAGGCAGAGGCTGCACCCACGAGTCCTTACAAACCAATTCCAAGATGTCATAAAATCAAGCAAGAATGAGGCCAACACCAGAATGCGTAGAATGTTCCCATCCTCTGTCATGCTCTCCACATTTAACCTTCGGTCACACTGCAGGAGGATTACTACCCTGTGACCTGGAATTTCATCATTGAAACACTTTACATTTTGCAAGACTATTTGATAGACCTCCTCAGGACAGGCACGGGCAGGGCTGTGCTAGGCAAAGTAGAGGAGGGAGATCAGGAATCTGCGAGAAGGGTGGGAGGGAGAGGAGGCAGAAGAATGTAGCAAAGAGGGAAGCAAGAGAAAGACAGCATTTGGATTGAAAAATTCCATTCCAATCAGTCAAGTCCACACCATGCCCAGAATCACCTTCCTATGGTAAGTTTCTCATGGACTTGAGTAAAAGGGATGAGTTCTGCCTCTGGGAGTCATGGGTCTGAAACAGCCTTACTCCTAAAGGCTGCTTTGAGTGACATTCAGTTGAATAGGTTTCTGGTGCTTGTCAGGATTGTTATTGGCAGGCAAACAAAGACTGTATAGACTTCTCTGCATGTGAATTTTCCTAGAAAGACTGTTTATGGAACTATCTACCTTACACAGAAATAAGTTTAGTCCTCAGTGGACTGGCTAAGTGGAGCATTCCATCAAAAACACAATAATAAAGGCAATAAGTTACAAAAATTTCCATTTCAAAATATGGCATTTTAATCCTCGAAGCATGAATAGAAATGGAATAATATTCAAACTTTTTTTTATCAATTTTCACAAGTTATAATGGATATTCTAATTATTTGGGGTAAATTCCATTACCAGTTCTAAAAGTTGCATACTTTTTTTTTAATTTCTGGAAGAAAAAGTGTCATAATTTGCCTTGCAAAGATTTGTAGCAAACATAACAAGTTTTAGTTGTTGACCAAAATGGGTATAGAATGTACACACATATAAAGTATTACTTAGCATGTGAGGATGGTTAAGACATGTGTGAAGCTGAGAGATTGGTGTAAGAAAATCCCAATTCAGTTGCTATTGTTTGCAAAGATTACAGCTCCGCACATGGATGCCTCACTGCCCTTCCATTCGTATTGCTGCCAGCTTGGAATGGCTTCATTCCATCCATCCTTCATTATTTCCACAAGCTTCTCTCTGGTACTCAATTCAACCCACCTCTTAAAACGCTGTACTTAAGAAACAAACACACACACACACACGTGATCACAAAGACCAAATTTGTCATTCAAATACTGTCTGTATCTTTCAGCATATACTTTTTAAAAATTATTTATTTAAGCAGAAACTTTGTATGAACAAATCATGTATTGGTACCGCCTTTTCCCTCCTCCCTGACCCCTATCCCACTGAGGGCCCTCCTCAGTAGGATTGCTAGTATGCACCATGGGATTGTGGGCCATGAGCTGTGAGAGCAGCAGTCAGCCATTATGGGTGAATTGGGGGTGAAGGGCAATACTTCTGGTTATTCCCACCCACCTGGGCTTTTACAATCTTTCCACCCCCTCTTCTGCAAAATTCCATAGGTTGTAGTGGGTATGTTTTAAGTTCACTGTAGCATTGAGCTGTTAGCAGCTTCAGGATTTCTGCTCTAGTATGTTTTGAGTATCCTCAGTGTTGGTCTTCATCACCTTGGTGCTGGTAGTCAGGCTCGCTGTGGGAGCAGCACTCTTACTGGTCTCACTAATTCCTCTAATTCCTAATTCTCACTAATTCCTCTCACCTGGGCCCAAGCTGATGCTTTAGAGGTTCATCTCCTGCCAGAGTGTCAGCTGTCATTTCTGGTCTTATGGTAGAATTGTATTGCCCACGGCTCTCCATGAAGTATGAAAAATAAAAACAAATTCTCCAATGGAGAGTGAGCTTAGCATAGGTTAAATGAGACAAGCATTGTTAGGTTGGGAAGATTATGATGGATGTACCCTCCGTTTAGGCTCAAGGTTAGTGGATGTTGATTCTTGGGGTCCAGATTCATGGTCTCCATAGGAGTTTGGCTTGGATCCCAGTTCAAGCTATGGGTTCCTTGCCATTGAGTAAATCTTTTAGCCAATCAGAGAGCCCTTGATTATCTACCTATGTTTGGGTGCAACTATTGCACAGATGTGTACATCTTGTCATGCTGGTTGCTGTCATAAAGCAGTGTCCCCTGTTTTCTCCCAGCATTGTTGGCTGATTTCCCCTAGCAGCTCAAGTGGGCCTTCCATCATTATATGGGCTGTTAACCTGGGAACTGGTTTCCCTTCAGGTTCCAGCTGGGTTTCTTGATGTTGTGTGTCTTCAGTCCATGGTG
>PVHP010021181.1:0-29726 GCA_004024765.1 Zapus hudsonius
TGGGCAAGCCTCCGGATCCGGCCCCGGAGCCGCGGGGGAGCGGCTCGGACTCGAGTTTGGAGGTAACTGGGGTGGCCTGGGGCCCGGGAGCAGGAAGTGCCCGGATGGGGAAGCCTCGGGTTCCGGCCCCGGAGCTGCGGGGGAGCGGCTCGGACTCGAGTTTGGAGGGAACTGGGGTGGCCCGGGGCCCGGGAGCAGGAAGAGCCCGGATGGGGAAGCCCCGGGATCCGGACCTGGGAGCCGTGGGGGAGTGGCTCGGACTCGAGTTCGGAGGGAACTGGGGTGGCCCGGGGCCCGGGAGCAGGAAGTGCCCGGATGGGGAAGCAGCGGAGCCGCGGAGAAGGGAGAGGCTCAGCCGGCAGGCGCAGGTCCTGCCAGCTGGCGTTTTTGCACTCACTGCCTCCGATGCGTCCTTGAGGTAGATTCAGGTTTCAGTCAGAAGACTCTGTTGCTGGAAGGCTACCGGAGACGAGGACCTGGGTATCGCTTGTTTCCACGGCCTCTAGCACAGCTAAAAACCCCACGGCCTCTAGCACAGCTAAAAACCTGATATTTTCATTTTAACTTATTTTGGATCTAGGTAATGATACAACTTAGAGTTCATTGCAGTTCTTTTATAACTAAAGCTGTCAAATACCTTTACCTACATTTATTTAATGTTTCTATTTTTTTCTAAGTCACTGTTCAAGCCATTTGTCCATGGTGGTATATCTATTCTCTTAATTGTTAAGAGAAGATCTCATTATGTTGCGAAGGCAGGCCTCCTGCCTGTCATTCTAGCACTAGGAAGATCCCTAGTTTGACCCCTCCTATGTTGCTCTGAACTTGAATTATTACGATTTAATCTGGCATGTGTTGTGCTGCATTAATAAAATCCTACCCAACATCTGTTACATATTTAATCATTGCAGTGAGAAGATTTTAATGTTACCATTTATGGAAAGCAGTATTTTTTTGTCATAAGCAGCACTTCTTTGCTTAGTATGGTGTGTGTGTGTGTGTGTGTGTGTGTGTGTGTGTGTGTGTGTGCATTTTAGTTTGGTTTTTGGGTCTCGACTCCAGTATAAACGATGATCAGGCACAGGGACATAAATTTTACCCCATGATTATTGAATATATGATTAAAAGAATTATATATCTCATTTGTCATAGGATAAAAAGAAATTATATACATCAAACAGGGCATACAGATTGTTGTTTATATTGAATAGTCTGTTTTCCATGTAACATAATGAGATCACATTCCTTAGCAGATTAATTTACTAATACCATAAAATATTTCTTTACCCTATTTTATGTATCTCCTGTCACAGCAAAATATCCTGACACTTAGTGCTACAGACAAAAATATCCTTTGCATTTACATGGCATTGTACCTGGGTTAGTTCAAACCTGGCCTATCTCAGGTCCTCAACCACACTAAAAACAAATGAAAAGAAATTCTGAACCACAAACAATAAAACACTGTCATAGGAAGAGCTCCTAACTCTCACTCTAATGTTTTAAGAGTCTCTGAGGAAAGTTATAAATATGAACTCAGAGAACTCCTTAAAGTAACAAGTGAAAGCAAAAAAAACTGAATATAGAAGAAAGAAAAACCTTATAGCATGAATCATTATGAAAATGGAACCAAAACCACAATGAACCACAGTTGCAGTGGCTATTATTCAAAACCAAAATAAATATTTAATATTTATATGGGGAAGGAAAAAAAATCTTGTGCATAGTTGCTAAGAATGTAAACTTATAGAGCCACTATGAAAATCAGTATGGAAGTTTTTCAGATAACAAGAAATAGAACATCCAGGACTGAGCTTGGTGGTCTGTAAGTGCAATCTCAGCATTTGGGAGGCTGATGTGGCAGGACCAAGTGTTTGAGCCAAACTAGACTACATAGCAAGAGCCCATTTAAAAAAAATATCCAAAAACAAATCAAAACAAGCAAAATAATAACCCCCTGAACAAGCATCTAGCACATTTGCAGAAAATGAGTTATTTTGTAATATCTAAATATCCAGTTAATTTGGATTTAATTTTAGAGAATATCTTTTAAGTTAGCAAGCAGATTTTTTTGTATAGGGTGAAGTATTGAGAATTTTAGAATTTTTGAGACACAATCTCAGTTGCAACTATTAAGTCTGTCATTTTAGTGCAAAAACAGCTATAGAACATATATTTGGCAGTAAATTTCTTTTGTAAACTTGATCAGATCAGGAACCAATTAAGAAAAATGCCTCGTGGTCATTTTCGTGCAGCAATTTCCAAGAAGGATGAACTGAGGGAGGAGGACATGACCCAGAGTGGGCAGTCCTTCTAATAGCAGCCTATACACAAAGAGGTTCCAGGAAAACAATGCATTTTGTCTAAGGCCTTTGCTAATTGCTCATGACTGCAACTACTCTATTGCTGATTTTGTAATGTATAGCAATGTTTCCACTTCCCTTAGCCTTACATTGGATATTGGAGACCAGTGGGATCCTTCAGACATTCAGTGCCAGATTGAGGCTGTAGAGTCATCCAGCCTTGGGGACTGGTCAGCTACCGGGTTCTCCAAGTCTCTTTCATGCAAGATAGTCATTATTGGACTTCTCAGCCCATACACAATAAGACAGTTTAATAAATCCACTATGTAATATATATTCATTCAATCAATTGTGTTCATCTAGAGAATCCCAACTAATATAATATATAAAGCAAAGGCAAGGCTATGTTTCAATCAAATCTTCAAACTAACTCATAGTAGGCTGGAAAAATCTGTGGCCATTTGGATATACCACAATATTTTAAGACATTTGCTACTGTAAGGTACTTTCACTTTCTGAATTCTGACTGAAAATCATAGATGACTATGATCCAGGCATCTGTAAGATTTTCCCAGCAGGCTTGAGCCCAAGGGGCCTCAACATACTCAGGTATCATTAAAGGTAGGTGCTTACAGTGTTGCTCAACACACTGAAGGAGACTGGTTATAGCCCTTACCCAACACTTCAGAATTTTTTTAATAAAGCTCATACCCTGAAACACTAACTATAGACAAGGTCAAGGAAAATAATTTTTTCTCATAGTCAATTTTGAGGCTAAACTCCAACATACTGAAAGGCCCTCTAATAAATGCTTTGGATTAATAATCTTGGTAATTTGGGCTTTAGCCTCTTAAGAATTGGTATTATTTTGTAGGACTTCTTTTGCTGTTACTCTTTGGTTTATTCAAGTTGCAAGGCTGGTGTGTATATGTGATGGTTAGGTTTTGTTGTTAACTTGATCTTTTTAATTATCTTGGGTAGGTCTCTGAGGATGTTTACAGGAAGGCAGCCTCTCAGTAGGGGACAGGATGTAAAGAAGTTGAAAGTAGCTTGAAGTAAATAACCTTTCCTGTGTGGGCAGTGCAGGAAGGAAATTCCAGAGACTCAGGAAGCCATTAAGTATGGGATAGTGTTGCAAGAGCCCACCCTAAGCCTATATAAAGGGGAAAAAATTCTCTCCTTGGTTCCCCTGCCTGTTTCCTGTTCTGTGTGTGTGGTGTTGGTGATGGATTTCTCTCTCTATTTGGACCTGTGAAAGAGGGCCAGCCTCTTTCACTGCTAATGGAACTTCCCCTCAATCTGTAGTTTCAATAAATACTTTCCTCCCCCAAATTGGGCCTGGTTTGAAGATTCATCCCAGTGGCGTGTGGCTGACTACGACAGTGTATTACTCACTTTCTCATTGCTAGGACAAAATTTCTGATCATAAGCTGCTTATGGAAGATAAATGGTTTTATTTGGCTATCAGTTCCAGAAGGTAGAGTCCATCATGGTAGAGAAAGCATGGCAGGATCAGGAAGCTGGTATTATATCTTCACATCATTGGGAAATAAGTAGAATGTACATGGAGTCAGATATAGAGCACCTCAAGGCTCGCCCCTAGTCATACACTTCTTATAGGAAGACCCAACTTCCTAAAGGTTCATAATCTGGAGATCTAGTATACCAACACATGAATCTATGGAGGCATTTTACAATAAAACTACCACAGTGGGACAAAACAGATATATATTTAGTTAATGTACATTTTTTTTTGGTTTAAGATCCCCTCCTAACTTGATATTAATTAATATTTTGTGAAATGTATTTATTGATATTGTTGTTTTAAATTGGCCATATCATAGTGGTTTTTCATTTATCTCAAACTTTTTTTCATCATGTGTTCTCTTAACTCTATTATTATAGAATAATTAAATATACACATATATTTAACCTCTATTTGTCCTTTGTAACTTTATTTTTTCTGTTTTTTGTCATTGCTCAGGAAATTATAATAAACATCTGAAATCCCATTCTAGCTCCAAGTAATATTGTACTAATTCTTGACAATAATGGGATTTGCAATACCATAGTTTCTTTTATGTCCAAGTGCTTTCATGGTCTTGTTTCCAAATGCTTCATTTTTACATATGTCATAGGATGCATAATAATTTGTGATTTTTCCTTAAAATATTATTTTCTAAACCATATATTAATATATTTGTCAAATATTAAGATGAATGATGTAGAATATTTAATACATACCCACATATTTTCCCATTTTGTATTTTTCATCTATTTACAGATCTGGGATATAGACTGATTCTGGCTGTCACAGTCAGCCACACACCACTGGGATGAACCTCCAAACCAGGCATAGTTTATGGGAAGCAAGGATTTATTGAAGCTACAAATCCAGGGGAAGTTCCATAACAGTGAAGGAGGCTTGCCCCCTTTCACAGTGCCAAACAGAGAGAGAAACCCATCATCAATGCCACACACACAACAGCAAATAAGCAAGAGGCTTAGGGAGAGAAATCTCCTTCCCACTTATATAGATTTAGGGTAAGGACTTACAACCCTATCCAGACTTAATGGCATTCTGAGTCTCTGAAATTTCCTTCCTGCACTGCCCACACAAGAAGAGATGTTAACTTCTAGCTCTCCTGAGCTTCTTTACATCCTGACCCCTACTGAGAGGCTGCCTTCTGTAAACATCCTCAGAGAACTACCCAAGATAATTAAAGAGAATACGTTGACCAAAAAAACCTAACCATCACACTGGCTTTCAGCTCCCCCCACACACATAAAAAGCTTTTGTCTTTATATATTTCTTAGAAGGTGAGTTGTGGAATATGCTTTCTTTTGGCTTTCATTTACTTGAAAACTTATATCTTCAGTTTTATAAATATATTCACTGGATATAGGATTTTACATTGGATTTTGATTTTCAACTTTTTGAAAGATACTGAGGGGGAAGGGAAATAAGCAGTTATTCTTTTCCTTCCCTTTTATGTAATATGTCTTTTTCCTGGCTTCCTTAAAGATGTTCTTTTCATATTCTACATTTTCATCAGTTTCAATACAAAATATACTTATAACTTTAGGTATGCTGTTTGAGATATGCTGGTTTTTCTCAATTATTTGATTGCCTTTAATGAACAATGATCTACTCAAATTCAGCTAATCTCTAATTTTTTAAACTTTTCTCTTTTCCAATATTTTATTGCAATTACATTTTAGTTTGACAACTGAGAATTTCCAAAATGTCGATGAAGATTTTTTTTTTATTTAAGAAAATATCTTTGGATGGATGTGATGGTTTAGTCCTTTAATTCTAGCTACGTGGGAGGTAAAAGTGGGATGTCTGAGGAACATATTGTAACCTCATCTAACAAAAACAAACAAAAACCCTTTCAATCAATATCAACTCTTTTGACCTATTTCTATATTCAAAGTTGTTTCCTCTGCTAATTTAAATAGTTTCTTCATCTAATTCAGCATTTCCAACAGTATTATTGAAATATAATTTACATAGTATAAATAAAATTATCTTGCATTTGAAGTCTCTGTGTCAATGGTTTTAACATATGGAGCTGTTTAACCATCATAATAAATTCATTTCAAATACTTTTATACACATCTATCTTTTCATTTACATAATTCACATTCAAAACAGGCTTAACCACAAATTTAATTAGATCTTTATAGCTTTGCTTATTTTTAGTCTTCCTTGCTTCCTGTATTTCTTTCTTCTGCACTTCCTTCTTCTCTCCTTCCTATTTTTTCCCTCCTTGCTTCTTCCCTACATCCCTCTCTCCTTCCTTTTTTACTTCCTTCCATTCTTCCTTTCTTCCTTCTTTCCTTCCTCTCTCTCTGTCTCTGCCTTTGTCTCTCTCTTTTTTCCCTCACTCACACACATTTTATAAGTCAAGTTCTTGTTCATTCACAGTCATCTTGTAGTCACCTTCTTATTGCTGGAACAAAGAAATAACCAGAAGCACCTTGTGGGAGGAAAGGGTTTATTTCAGATTCCAGGGGAAGCTTCATCATGGCAAAAGAAACTGGCTCACTTCATCACACATCCACAGAAGAGAGGGAACAGCCAGAACCAGGAAGACCGTGAGAAATCTGAACACTGGTTTCCACCTGGCTGGATTCCACCTCCAGGTTTGCCCATGGTGACGCACTTCCTCCACCATAGCTTCCACCTCCCAAGCTCCAAGCTGAGGACTATTAGGAACCTTAATAATAAACATATGAGGCTATGGAGGCACCATACATTCAAACCATCATAAGCCCTCAGGTTGGCCTCAAATTCACTGTGTAGAAAGGCTGACCTAGAACACAGAGATGATCCACTCAAGTGCTGTGTTGTTGGTGTGAGCCACAACACCTGACAGCATTTCTTATTAAAAGATTGAAACCACTTATGTTATCTTGTGAATGACTACTTTTAATATAAAATATATATTTCCAGGTAAAATATGCAAAATATGTTTTAATTAAAACAGACGATACAATTCTAATACTAGATATACAGTGTGGTGATATAATTGAGAAATACTATGTAACATTTTAATTAAATAATATATTATTAAAAAATAAAGCTAGGTGTGGTGGCTCACACCTTTAATCCCAGAAACACTCAGGAGGCAGACATAGGAGGATTGCTGTGAGTTCAAGGTCAACTAACCCTCAAAAAGACAAAATAATAATAATAAATCTATTATTAATAATATTCATAACATAAAAACACTACTGATGGAATATAAGTGAATATTACTTAAATTTGGAAGATTACTGAGACAGAGAAACAACAACTCTTTAAGGTCAGTGTACATAAGGTTCAGATAAGATAACAGAGGAATGGGAATGCATGCAGCCACTCCTTTGCTTATGGTTTATGGGGGCTTCTCTCTACTTCTTAGAAACCATTGGAAATCTTTTGTTATATCTAATGCTTCTTTTAACCTACCTTGCTTTGTTAATGCCCATGCTTATTGTCACATACACATCTCTGTACCCTAAACCCAAGAGTAGAATTTTGAAGTAATTCATGAAATCTGTTTAATCATTTAAGAAACTATCAATTTGTTTTGTCAGTATTTGTACAGTCATACATTACTACCAACAATATATGAAGAGTCTAACTTCACACATTTCAAATGCTTCTTACTGTCTGTTTAAAAGTTATATCCATTGAGCTGGAGAGATTGCTCAGTGGTTAATGTTGCTTGCTGACAAAGCCTGATGGCCTTTATTTCATTTTCCAATACCTATGTAAAGACAAATGTACAAACAAACACATCTGGAGTTCTTTGTCAGTGATAAGAGTCCCTGAAACACCCATTCATTTTTCAATCTCTGTCTCTCTTTCTTTGTCTTTCTTGCTCTCTCCTTATAATTAAATAAATAAAGCATTTTTAAAAGAACAAAAGTCTTCAATTTGTGTGTGTAAAACTGTGCCTTATTTTTCATAATTGTATTTTTCTATCGGTAAAAATTATTTTCATACCATCATTGGGATGGATAAAGTTTACCTTAAGTCTTTTGTTCAAATTTACCTGGGTTATGACATATTATGCTGCTGGTAGTAATACTAAAAATAATTTTTAGGTAGGGACTTTTTATGTAGCTCAGGCTGGTCTTGGACTCCTGATAAATCTGTCTTAGTCTCATAAATGCAGGGTTTTCAGGGGAGTATCATCCATAACCAGATCTTATAATTATTGAATTGTGTTATAAAAATTGTATACAATTTTTGTTTTGTTTGTGTAATGTGAGAACTGAAGATCCTGCATAGTATGCATCTGCCTCAGATAAAGCTGATCTCCTGTAGAGATGGAATGTTGCAGGATCAGAGCCAAATTGCCTTGAGCTACTTTTAGCCCCACAATAGCCATTTATTTCCCACTCTGTGTCTGACCTAATATCCTCATGACTATCAGTTGAACAGGTGTGAGTCAAAAGAGAAAGACATAGGGTTTTTTTTCATGTATTGTTCAATGGGTAGAGACATTGACTACTGTAAATGCTATATGTCTTCTGCTTGCTCATTAAAAAAAGAGTGGAAAGAATACCCCTAAGAAGTGTCTTTCTTATAAGTCTATTAAGGACCAGGCTGTTCAATGATCAGAGATACTTTTCAATGGCTATACTCATTTAGCATTCTTAGGAAGAAAAGGATATACTCCTAAATTTTGGTAGAGACTCTAATTATAATTTTCTATACCATATAGTAATTGCTAAAGATATTTGCCTGGTCTCTTTTAATAAAAAAATAATTTTGGGTTTTGTCAAAAAGACTAGTCATAGAAAACTTTAAAAAAAAGAGTGACCACCACAGGTCAGTTTTAAGTACTAAATGATTCTTTAGCCTAAGTTTTTGTAAAACAGAGTACAACTGTTCTTTTGCTTGTGAAACCATCTAAACTCACCACTGCTACCACTGGACCTGATTACTTCAGTTATGGTTTTTGGCTCAGTGACTCCTAACTCTAGTCATAGCTAAATTAATCAACCCATGGTTTAAGAAAGAAGGATATTTAAACTGGTTCAATCATTAGGCTTGCATAGAATGTAGAGCTGCTCTTAAGGAAATCAGATAATTGAGTTATTAAATATACCTGATATCAATTTTTCTCCCTTCTATGGCAACTTCCCTTTTCAATTCATGTCTCAAGAATGGCTCTATATAACAGTGATAAGAGGAAATTATAAATGTTAGATGTGTTATGATGTACTTAATGAGAAAGAATTTCAGTGGAACTTTAATGAAGGAAAATAAAGAATGATATTTTTAGAAGGTACTAACTAAGGATTAAAGAGGGAATTCTCTCAATGACTGAGAGAAATATAGAAAGGATTGCAGAGGGACCTTAAAAGGATGACAGAATGTAATGAGTAAGTGATAAGGGAAGGTGATGAGAAAGATGCAAGAAAGAAATAGGCTCATTCTCCTTTTATAAGAGATGCTAATAAATCTTAGAATTTACTGGGTATGACATTCTTGATCTCAGCATATGGTATGAAACCATGCCTCACATCCCTAGACAAAATAATTATAGATTCCCCCTAGAGAAACAAAGCAAAAGAGCCATAGTTCCGAAGCCAACCTGAAACATGTGTAGACAGGCGACCTACATGTGAGGTCCCGAGCCACCTCCCCCAGCTGAGCAATTAGATTAAGATAAGAGTTTGCATAACCTCTACACTTATACTCTAATCAAAGACTCGGGTGCTCTCATATTCCATGATATGAGGCACATGCTGGGGAGGTCTGAAGAAGTCAAGCTTGGAGACAGGCACCCCTTAGTATGCATGGCAAGGAGTTTCTAAGGGGACTCTCCTTGTTTCAAGAAAACACATAGAGTGCACTATGTGTCTTCTTAGATTTAGGACAAACTAGAGAATTTGGGATACAGGCTCCTATACAAAGGACATCCCAAGCCTCTAGTCCCAAATCTGGTTCTAAAGAGATGCTCCTATTTACAGCCGAGATGAGAACCAGAATTGGGCACATTCTGATTCAAGACTCTTCTGTGCCTCTTTTCTCCATTGCTGTATCAGGTGGAACATTCAGCTTCCAATACAGTCCCTAGGTCTCCATTTAAAACAGGGCAATTTTATAACAAACTGTCTATTGCCTCTCTTCAAGGACTCAAGGAGACAATTAGAAAAACATGCTAACTTACAAAAATTGGTGGCTAAACCAACCAAGAGCTTAAAACAGCTGCTCTGAGGTACAATTGGTGTTATTACAATTGGAAGCCAAAAGGGAACAAAAGGGAAACAAAATAAAAATAAGACAAGGGAGATAAAAAAGGATAAACATCAACATAGAAGGTTTCTTAAGGAAGGCCCTGTTTCAGGAAAGGGGACATCACCAGGGTTTGCTTCCTTGGTGTCATGGTTTGATACAGGTGTCCCCCACAAACAATTGAATGTGTTCTGATAGATAGATCCTCAGCTGATGGCAGTTTGGGTTTTACAACCTTGATGAAGCTGTGTTGTTGGGGGCGGGCTTATGGGGTTATAAGCCAGCTTCCCCTTGCCAGAGTTTGGCACACCTTCCTGCCACTGTTTGCAGTGCTGTGGCAGAGGTGATGTCCAGCCCTCTGCTCATGCCATCGTTTTCCCTGCCAGGATGGAGTCTCCCCTCGAGTCCGTAAGCCAAATAAACCCATTCCTCCACAAGCCACTTTTGTTTGGGTTCTTTCTGCGCAGCAACTAGAAAGCTGACTGCAACACTTGGTATATAGAGGGGGACACATTTGTGGAAACTGTCCCAAAGGGAAATTTTGCCAGGCCCTTCCAAGACTTTATTCTAGATGCTAAGGTTTAACTATTATGGTTAAGGCTACTCATCAACAGCTCACAAATACTAAATTGTTCATGGGTTAAGAAATATACAAAAAGGACTCTTAAGGTACTCATCCAATTTAACTATATTTGTTAATATATAAATTATTGGACAAATTAAGTTTTTAAGATAAAGGTTGCTTACTGGTCTTAATTTTCTAAAAATAAGTTTCTCACATCTAAAAATATTGAGGATTTAAAATGATTTCTATTTGTTCATGCTAATGCTATCAAATGATCATCATTGGATTTATGTAACTTAAAGGTTTAATTTCAGCCATTATGGCTTCTATCCTCCTGTTAGATAAATGTGTTGGAATAACTTAGTTAAACTTTTGTAAAATTTCTGTCATGGATAAAACATAAAATTGTCTTATGTTTATAAGGATCTCTACTATATATCAGGTTAATTAGTGCCTGAAGGTAAACTAACAACATTGGTTGTCAAATGTTTTCTCTTTTAAAAACAGATTCACCAAGGGTTATATTAGAATTCAGGTATTGTGATTTGACAGGACCAGACTCTGATTTATTGTGGGTAATCACGGAGTCTCTATCAAACATATTATTTTAACAATTGTCATATTTTGGGGTATTTCAAGTCAATTGCATCTAAATGAACTAACTCTTTAAGACCTATTCCCTATGCCAGGGTACGTGTTCAAACATCTGAGAAAAATTATTTCAGCCACTACAATTTGAGTTTTGAAACCCTCCTAGATAACTGGTATGTTTTCAAACATAGATGCTGTCTTGCTAGACTCTTCTTGATCTGATGACTTCCAGATTAGGTCTCTATATTTGGACTCATTGCTAAAATGCTTTCAAAACTGTTTTCTCTATATTAACAGTCATGAGATATTAAAAAAAATAAATGAGCCTATGTCATACTTCAGTTATGGCCTAAACTGTTCCAAATAAGTAAACTCAAGGTTGGACAAGATAGACTAAAATTTATGTCATTCTCTAATTAGATTTGCCTTATTGGTCAATTTAGATGTCAATGTGGATATATCTCTCCTACAAGGTCAAACCAAATTCCTCTCTAAGTGTGCTAATTCCCTGTATAAAAGCCAAAGTCAATTGGCATCATGGGACAAATAGACTAATATTTTGGTCTCTGCTCCCAGGTCACAAAAGCCACAAGAGGTGAAAGTGCCATACTGAGGTGTTTGTACTGCATCTCTGAGTGTCACCTGTCTTTCTGAACAATAATGATGAGGAGAATCAGAAACAAATCAGTGTATAATCAAATACAGGAGAGTCTATTTGGGATGGGACATCCTCCCAGCTTCCCAACAAGGGAAAAAACAAGGTCAGCACGACATGGACTCATCCTCACTAATAGCGATGATGCTGAAGAAGAAACAGCACTTCTCCCAGACCCAAAATCCTCCTTGGAGAGCCATCAGTGACACCCTAAAAGACATACTTGTTTAAATCTTGGCTTTATACCAGGTCTTAAACACTCAAGAGAAATTTATAACCAAGGATACATGGAAACAACAAATATCAAAAATAAAAAAAAAATAAAACAAGGCTCTAAAACAGGTTGGATCCTACTCTTAATAATTCTAATCCTATGACTAAATTTCATAAGCCTCCAACCATCAAAATGGTTTCTAACAGGATGGGCTCTAAAATAAAATATATGCTGGACAGCTCCCACTGACACTAAAAGGATTTTGTGACAATCTCTGTCCTTGTCTTGCCCCAGGAAAGATTGGAGAATATATTTTAAAATGTCCCTAAATACAGGGAAGACAAGGTAAACACCTTAACATGCTCAACTTATTTACAAATTTAAATTCAGACAGTCTGTCATCTAGTATGTTTATTCCTTCCATTGGAAAAGATACTGCTAAGAATTTTTGCTAAATTCTAAAATTCAAATGATAAAAAGGATGATCATAAAAAAAATCACAGGACTCTAACTGCCCTCATAGCTGCCCTAGATGACACTTGTGCTGTTATTAAGATTAAATACTATATATATTTCTCGTAATAACTCTGTTAATGTATATCATATGCTTTACGAGTCATACAGGAACCATCTCAGACCATAGCAGATGCTACGATGCCATTTGATAAACAATTCTGTGGATGGATCTCGAGCTTCCATGGTAGACAACAATCCAACATCATCAACACTAAACCACTCTACACTGGACACGATATATAAAACACTCCCCACTTCTGCAGGAGATACCCCACAAAATCTTGGCAATGTGATATATGGCCAATGGGTCTCTCTCTCTCGTGGGCCTTAGGTAGGGACCCTCCCCTCTCTGAGAGATAACCCCAGTTGCCATAACTTCATGTCCTATTCAGCAGAAAATAGATAAGAGAGATTTCTTCATCCCGATTTCCCAACGGCAGTTGGGGTATCTTCAAAAGAGGGGGGAAATACGTGAGAGTTTAGAGTGAGACCCCACACAATATTACCAAGCTCCTCGTTAACCCCTACCCAGTCAGAGCTTTGCCTTGCCTCTTACTGGTTCAAAATGGATATTGTTAACTCTTGTTTCTTAAACATATATGTACTTCTTCTGGTGCTTTTGTTTTCTTAAATATGTTTGCTTTTTTTTCCAAATTCCGCACTCCAGTACCCTAACAACAGTTAGGGTTATTCTTTCAGAGGGGGGACTGTTACAGGGTCAGGCATCTGCAGAGACAACTCCTCCCCTTGAGCGGGAGGTGTCTAGCTAGAGCTATAACCTAGGTGCTAAAACTGATTGGTCAGATATGAACCAATCAGCTGTCTCTCTGACTCACCTGGGGAAAACTTAAATTAACTTTACTAGAAGAAAGCCTCTCTCTTCCCCACATGGCAGGTCAGCAGAAGGATCTCTGAATTTCCAGGCCTTAGAAAGGTAAGGCCTACCCTACCCCAGCCAATGGCTGGTGTGGGGGAAGGCTCCAGACTTTTTTTCTCATGAACCTCTCCTTATGATGAGACCTCTCTATTATATTTTCTTCTTCTACTTATTTAGCTAAACAACTTAAGTTCTGTTAAACTCTTCATGTTTTCTACCCACACTGATGGCTGGAAAACTCTGTAACTCCCTATGTTCCCTTAAATAATAAAGTCTCCCTCTATACCTTACTATCTTGTTGTCTATGATTTTAATTCATTAACTTTGTAGACAAGAACTCAGGTACTCCTGAAACTTTGGTGTGCATTGGAATTATTGCTGGGTGTTATCTAAATTCTAACCCCCAGCTCACCCCATTACAACTTTTCATATCAAAAGTATTTTCATGTCAAAAGTTTTGGGGGGGTTGGTAGGAAGAAATAGTGAGAGATGGAAGTGAACTTCTTTCTTCCTAGATAGCTACCCAGGTATCCAGCTCCCTTGGGGTAATAGGTAAACAGACTGATTTCTTTTGAGATAGGGGAAGCAGTTTTGTGATATCCAGACAGATTCCTTGACATCATTGTTCAGTAATATGTTGAATTCCTGAGAGCCTCAATAGATTTTCTAATACCTTCATAGTATAATGTTAGCTTTCATATGTAATTCTATGCTCTATTGTGAATTGAATTTCTTTGTAAAGTGGCCAAATTTCATTCTTTTGTATTCAGACATACGTGTTCAATTAATGTTTGTTGAAATTATTCTTTCTCAGAATAGTTTTCAATACACAAAACAATCATCCAGCCATGTACATAAGGGTTTATTAATAGATTTTTAATTCTATTATATGTTGTATTTTATTGTGAGATTTCATTGCCTTGAGCAAGTGTCTTGATTAATATGGAACCTCTAGTAACATTTTGAAATTATAAAGTAGGTATCTTTAAAAAATGTTGTTCTTTATTGCTATCCTGATCCAGGAGTACTGGAAGTCTTACCAAGAGTTAAGGAATGCTTTGTATTATTGTTTTGATTTCAGTAGAAAATTATTGTTTCATTTCTCAATTCACTTATAGGAATGAGGCATTAGATGGTTTTGAAAATATTGGAGATGGAGTATGATTCCAGAATATACTTTTCATTTCTACTTTATTCAATTTAAAGATATTAATACCAATCATATATAGTATATACTTTAAACACTGAGCCTTCCCTCCAGCCCCTCACCCAGGCTTTTACATGGCTTCTGGGGCTGAAAGTTCTGGTCGTCATACTTTGAGACCATCATTATATATTTCCCCAATCCATTTTATGTTTTTTTGAATATCTTTATTATTTATAATTAGATATACTATATGAGCAAATCTTATGATGTTACCCCTATTTGCCTACTTCCTGTCCATACTCCACTGGGGATCCTCCTTGGTGGGCATACTGGATCAGCCAATGGGGTAGGGGTTATAAATTGCTCTTGAGGTAGCCAGTTTCCCACCCCCCTTTGTGTGTTGTTGCTGAGGGGGCAATGTCTCAGGATATGCTCCATCACAATGGCTCTTACATTCTTTCCACTCCCTCTTCTGCTCGGTTAATTTTCATGGTGGGTGAGTTTTAAGTCTGCTTTATTGTTGACATCTTAAGTGTATCTGGATTTCTGCTTTGAGTTTTGTTGGATATTGTTGGTGTCTGTCTCTGTTCACCTATCCTGTGTTATCTGACTTACTGTGGTGATTGGTCTCTTGTTTATCTTGCCACTTTTTCATAAATTTCATTTGGGGCCTAGATGAGAGGCTAGGAGTGGTTCATCTCTTGTCAGGATGTCATCCATCATTCAATGCCTTGTTGGTGGAATTGGGTTGTCCATGGCTCTCTTGCTGCCTGCTTAAAAATACAAACAGACTCTCCATGGGAAACTGAGATAAGTATAGGTAAAATGAAACAGACATTGCTATTTTGCCAAGATTCTAGTGGGTATAGCCTCTCTATAGCTCTGTGGTATTGGAAATTTCCCCTTGGAGCCCAGGTTCTTTGTCCTCATAAGATTTTGCCATGGATCTCAGTTCCAGTTAAGGGTTCCTTGCCACTGATTGGATTACTTAGCCAATCTGAATGCTGTTGATTACACACCTAGGTTTTTTTTTTTACCAATATTGCATAGGTGAGCACTTCTTGACTTGCTGGTCTCTTCCATATAGCAATATGTTCAGCATTCTGCTGGCATATGTCTAAATTATGTATCAGTGGTCTCTGCTTTCTCCAAATATCATTGACCAATTTCCCCTGGCAGCTTGTGTAGTACCTTCCAGCACTACACATAATGCCATCCAGGAGCTGGTTACCATTATGAATATAGCAGGGTCTCTTGGTGTTGTGTGATGACATTCTATGTTTTCTTTGGCAGCAGGGTCTTACAGTTGGCCTGGGGAAGGTACTCAAGAACTTTGACAAAAGCCTGTGTTGTATTGGGCACTTCATGAGTCTCTTTGACCAACAGCTCAGTGCAGGAAGGTTCTAATGTCTGGGACATGGAGTTGCAGGCCTGATCAATTTTTCAGCCATTAGGCTTCCTCCCATTCTATTTATGGCCCCTCTCACACAGCAATGCCCTCAGGATCCTCAGGAGCTTATTGTATAAAAGTAAGGAAATTATGGTATTGCTTCATTATTGTTAGCTTATTATATAATACCCAACCCTCCCAATTCCTTCCATCCCCTTTTATAGTCTCTCAAATCACCTGTCAGATTTGCTTGGAGTTTAAGCTTATCCTGGTTAGGAACCACATATGAGCATTAGTCTCTCTGTTCTTGTTTGAGTTTGCTAAGTATGATCTGCTCCAAATCTGTCCACTTTTCTTTAAATTTTATTACGTCATTTTTCTTTTAGCTTAGTTGAATTCTGTTGTGTAAATGAAGCACAATGTTGATATCCATTCATCCAGTAATGGGCATTTGGATTGATTTGAATTTTAGCTATTATGAATTGAGCTGCTATAAATATGGTTGAGCAAATATCTCTGTGCTGAGGCATGAAATCTTGAGGGTAGATGACCAGTAGAGAGATAGCTGGGTCCCTTGGTAGGTCTATATCTGTCCTTTTCAGGAATCTCCACACTGCTTTTCAAAGTGGTTGCAGCAGTTCGCAATCCCACCAGCAGTGAATGAGGGTTTTCTCTTCCCCCACATCCTTGCCAGCATCTATTATTGTTGCGTTTTTGATGATTGCCATTCTGACTGGAGTAAGGTGTAAGCTTTCTATGCACAGCCTCTCCAGAATTTTGATCATGAAGTGGTCTTGAATTTTGTTGGTTTTCTCTGTGTCTATTGAGATTACCATATGTATTTTGTTGATGAATCAATTAATGTAGTCTACCTGGTCTAGGTGGATAATATTATTGATGTCTTACTATATTCAGTTTCTGAGGGTTTTGTTCAAGATTTTTAAATTTAAGTTAATCAGGGTTATGGGTCTGTAGTTTACCTTTCTTATTGTATCTTTGTCTGGCTTTGGGATTAGGGTGATGCTAACCTCATTAAAGGAGTTTGGGAATATTCCCTCTTTTCCTGTAACATGAAAAAGCTTCATAAAAGTGGTTTCAGTTCTATGATGGGTCCCAGAGACATCTGAGAAAGGAGAGCAGAGAGGCCTTGGGTTCTGTGAGAGGGGAGAGCATAGGGGCCCAGGGACCTATGGGAGAGAAGAGCCATGGGGGAATGGGGGCCTGTGGGAGAAGAGACCCATGGGGGATTGGGGACCTGTGGGAGAGGAGAGAGGACGGGCCAGGGCCTGTGGGAGAAGGGAACTATGGGGTGCAGGGACCTGTGGGAGTGAAAAGCCATGGGGCCTCAATGCCTATGAGAGAGGAGAGCCCCAGGGCAGAGGCCTGTCAGAGAAGAGAGCCACAGGACCTGGGGGCATATGTGAGAGGAAATTCATGGGGCACAAGGGCCTGTGGGAGAAGAGAGCTGCAGGTATGGGTGCCTATGGGAGAGGATAGAGGAGAGGCAGAGGCCTGTGGGAGAAGGGAGCCACAGGGCTCATGGTCCTGTGGGAGAGGAGAGACACTGGGCCCAGGGGCCCTGTGGGAGAAAGATGCTGGGCCTGTGAGCCTGTGAGAGAGGAGAGCATTGGGGCCTGGGGAAGAAAATAGCCATGGGGTGCTGGGGCCTGTGGGAGACAGGAGAGCCATGGGGCCCAGAGGCCTGTGGGAGAAGACCATTTTATGTTTTTTCAAAAAAATATTTTATTTATTCATTTCAAGCAGAGAGATGAGAGAGAGAGAGAGAGAGAGAGAGAGAGAGAGAGAGAGAGAGAGAGAGAGAGAGAGAGAGAGAGCACCAGGGCCACCACCTTGTGGGTCTGGCTTACATGGGTCCTGGGGAATTGAACCGGGGGCCTTAGGCACTGGAGGCAAGTGCCTCAACTGCTGAGCCATCTCTCCAGCCCCATTTTATGTTTTTTAAAAATATTTTATTTAATTATTTCTGAGGGAGGGAGGTAGAAAGTGATTAATGACATGACACACCAGGGCCTCTATCCACTACAAAGGTACTCCAGATGCATATGCTATTCTGTGTATCTGTATTATGTGGGAACTGGGGAATAGAATCCTGGTCATTAGGCTCTGGAGGCAAGCACCTGAACCACTGATCCATCTCTCCAGCTCCAAATAGTATACTCTTAATGAATTAATTTATTGGTTCTAAAAGGTTTTATTTTATAATTAGGATTTTCTTTATATAAAATTATGTCATCCAAATGATTCTTTTTTAATGCAATGCTCACTATTCTTTTTCATTGTACTCAATAAACTTTATCTCTGAAAAATATGAGATATGTAATCATAGAAAACTTCATATCTTTACCAATTTGTAGGTTTTTCATTTTATCGTATTGATTCATTTTCTAGACTAAAACGTCTACTACAATGTTGAAAAATTGTGAGAACAGACACTCTGTTTTGTATTTGACCCTAAAGAGGAAAGTATTCAATACTTTCTTACTTATCTTAATAATCCTTTTCATGTGCTGCATGTATTTTAGTATTTATTGAGAAATTTTTGGTCCTAATATCATAAGCATAATTGGTTTATGGGATTATTCTGTGTATTTTGGCACAATGCATTAGTTAGATATCTTAACCCTAATAAAAACCCAATACAATTTAATTGCCACAGGTATAATTCATATCCATTTATGTACTATATGCATATACTTCATACCAAAAAGAGCAATGATTGTTTTTTTTTTGTCTGAAGGACAACTTTCACGAAGAACACAGTATAAAAAATGAAAAGCTTATCATATTTAAGCATTTATTTTTATTTGTTGCTGGGAGTGAAACAAATGTATTTTGCAGTTATATATAGATCATTGTTGGGGGAAAAGTTTTCTCCTGGTGAGACACAAATACGTGTCTTTGCCCCCAGATAAAGAGCAGACAACAAACCAAAGGACAATTTCACCAAAATCAGGTTTGGTAAATCAATGAGTTTATTGGGGTTACTTACAGGAGTGTGGGTGACTCAAGGGCAGCTTCATCAGCATAAAGTACCACCCCATCCAGGATGGTGACCTCATGGAAGCTTCTTCCTGGAGTCCCTCTTCTAGTTAACCTTCTGCATTCTATATAATCTAGCTTTTTCCCAAGATCACTTGCAGGTGTGGGGAGAGTGCAGGTGGAAACAATCACTGTAATTTTAGGTGAGGGTCTGATGACCCTCCCTTCCTCCATCTACCAGGGAGTTATCAAGGCTCCAGTATCATTACTGTATACATTTTATCACTATACAGTTCTGCTCCCAAGTTGCCATAGCTACCTGGCCAAAGCCTTTTTTACCTCAAGGTGGCTTGGTTTCATGTTATGGCCAAAGGAAAAATACATAAACAATTATTTTCAAAATTGGGTAGCACTCAACCAGTCTGTTTTAAGGAGATCAGATTTTCCTGATGTCAGGCTCCCAGGTACTGGCAGTGCATACTTGCTTAGTACTAAAGGACCACAGATAAGGCCATGAAAAGTACTCTGGTTCCAGCAGCAACAGAAACAACACTACTGTGATCCATGGCATCTAAAATACCATTTGTGATTAAACCTTACTGTTTATTTCTTTGTTGTACTTTCGTAGTTGTTGGCCAATTGTTTGAATGCTGCCTTTGCTAAAATGGCACATTGGTGTCAAGAAGACAACACAACCATATGCTATGATCTAAATGAGTTCATTAACAGGTGCAGAGAACAATCACTGGCAGAATTTGAATGAAGTTAATCTGATTGGTCTACTGAGCATTTCTCACATTTGTTATTTCCATACTGATTTGTGGACTGGTGAACTAGTAGTGCATGCAATTATGTTACACTGTGGCAAACTGAAATTTGAATTAAGAAGCTATGACACCTGTATTAATCAACAAAATCATGGTCTCTAAAACTTGTATGTTATCCATGTAAATTGAAGTGCCATTGTTTGACCCAAACTTACAGCTGACTCCTAAGAAACTACATATAAATTTACATAAAAAATGTACCTTAAAGTCCAAAACATAACATTAGTGCATACTGAGGCATTTCAAAGTCTGTTGACAATCAGGATTTAACTGTAGTTTAGAGTGACAGAATTTTAGAAATAGAGGAATTTTAATGACCATGCAGTGAGATATCCAGCCTGTTTATTATAGATTATTACTCTTCCTCCAATGTCAATTTGCTCAGGTAGACGCTTGTGGTTAGACAATGGTCACTGCAGCATTCATTTCTCCATTTTGGGGAACTCTAGGTAGGACAAGCAGAGAAATATCCTAAGCAGTCTTCTTCATCAAGGACATCACAGAGGCCCATTCCATTTAAAATTAAAATACCCTCAGTGTCATAGATCTACCCTCTTCACTGGTATAACTTGTTTATCTGAACATGCATTTGTATGTATAAATTGCACTTCTTTTTTCCATTTTACCAGTTTCTGAAGGAAATTCATATTGCTTTCCTGGATTCGTAAAGTCTAGTGATCTCATATTTTTAGTAGATCTTCCATCTGATTCATGTTTTCTCTGGCAGTATTCAGACTCACTGTACATATTTCCATTATTCTATGGGCATAATTTATGCAAAACTTAGAAGCGGATATGAGCTATATTCAAAATTTTGTACACAGAAAAGTGCATCTAAGTCAATTACGTGCAATTTAATTTTTTATTAGCAAGGAAAATGAGAGTGAGACAAAATTCACCACAGCCTCCTGATGCAAACAATCTCCAGATACATGCATCACTTTGTACATCTGGCTTTAAGTGAGTAATGGGGAATTGATCATGGGCTGGCAGTCTTTATAAGGAAGCACCATTAACTGATGAGCCATCTCCCCAGACCAACATGCAATGTTTTTTGGTTGCTGATGGTATATGTTAAATAGGTCATAATGTGACATATAAATCCTCAAATCTGTGTAATGCACAGTTTTACATAATGGAATCAAGTTGTATTATTCCCAGAATGTGTCACTCCAGTTCTAACCTCAAGGAACAACATCTCATTTGATGAAAATTATTGCCATGTCTATAAACTCTGATGAGTATAGAAAGTTGTATGCAATCATTTGTGGTATGAAGCTAGACTCTAACAACATGCATCTACTGTTTGTTTTGTTTTGATTTGATTTTGATACACTATTCTTGAATGTAGCAAATGATCTTCAGCTTACCTTCCCCAGAAATCTCTTTAATAGGTCATCCTATGGTGACCAATCTTACTTTGTGCACTTCTCAGCAGAGTTGGGGAAGTACCCATGTCTACACATGACAGACTCCAAACTCTGCTCTCCAGCTTATCATACCCTGACATTGAGGATATGCTAGAACTATCATAGATACAGTAATATGGGGGAAAATTCAGTGAAAATAAGATTAATGCCAATTTCAAGCTTCTTTCTGCTCATGATTGAAAATTTGCATCAAATAAAGGAGGTTACAGGTGCCATAATAGAAAAAATGAGAATACTGACAACATATAGTTGTCAGTTATGTTCTCTGTTTGAAACCTACTTGTTAATGAATTACTGAACATTTAAGAAATTGCCATGGATTCACATTGTGACCTTAGAAAATGTCTTCCATAGCTTGAGTCTCAGTTTTCTTTGGGAATACATATGTATTTTCAATAATGAGTGTTACACAGTATTTATATGCATGTGTGATGATGATAGCCCTGTGGTCTAGGATAAAAGAACAAACCAAAAATTCCTTTATTCTCAGATGGTATATCTGATGAGAAATTTAATATAGGATGCCACAACTGGATAGTAAATTTCCCTAATTTTAAGGTAGTGTTACTGAAGTTTGTGTAACTTACAAAGCAAAGGAAGTGAATGAATAAAATGTGGGATAATCAAGTTTTGCCTCCAATATGGGGGAGTTATCTTCTAGCAAGTGGATGATCCCAGAAATATCAGTCATAAAATCTGGATAATTTATTTATTTATTTATTTTGGTTTTGTGAAGTAAGGTTTCACTTGAGCCCAGGGTGGCTTGGAATTCACTATGTAGTCTCAGGGTAGCCTCAAACTCTCAGTAGTCCTTCTACCTCTGCTTCCCAAGTCCTGGGATTAAAGGCATGCACCACCATGCCCCAACATGATAAATTATTTTAATATATCTTCTTTAATGCTCTGAATATTGAGCACTGTCCGAATATTGAGCACTGTCCAACAAAGTTTGGAAGCATAGATTAAGCAATTGAAATGAAATGTAT
Organism: Zapus hudsonius; assembly: GCA_004024765.1. Lineage (NCBI taxonomy): Eukaryota > Metazoa > Chordata > Mammalia > Rodentia > Dipodidae > Zapus > Zapus hudsonius. The sequence goes on from PVHP010021181.1 coordinate 22,243, forward strand.
TCCTTGGTGGTGTATATACATACAAGTGCAATGATTAAAATAAAATAAATTTATCTGGAAATAGAATGGGATGGAGCCTGAGCCAACCAGACTGCTGGAAACCTGAGAGTAGAACCCTGTGAGGAAAGTATCAGAGAAGATGACACTTCAATTATGTGTTTAATCCAAATCTAATCTCTGGATAAATTCTGAACCACATATTCATCTTACAGTTTAACAGAAAATTCTAACCATTATTTAAAGCATTAAATTATTATTCCAGTCTACTAAAGACATTACAGTTTTCAGTTTAAAACTAAGTTAATTGCAGCATGTCCAAAGTCCTCAGAGTAATAACAGAAACACACTAGTCAAAATAATGATTAAAAAAAGCATTTGATATACTTAGGTCAGGATAATGTGACTTATCCTCAGAGTAAACTCAGATGCTATAATTGTCAAACAAAGATTTTAAAGCAGTTCACGTTTAGTAAGTTAAAGAGAAATTAATGTTGAATGAAAATAGAGGAATATATAAAAATAATGAAAGAAAATTTTTATAATTGAAAACTAGAGTATATGAAACAAAGCAAAAAAATATCCTAGGTTAACTAAATGTTATAAAACACATAACAAATATAAATGTTAGTAAATTAAAAACATTAATAAAAGGGAATCATTTAATCTGAAGAAGAGAGTAGAGGGAAATATTTTAAAGAGTAAAGCAGGGCCTCAGGGAACTATGGGAACATTTCACACAATATAATGCATGACAAAGTGTTGTCCCAAGGGGTGAAAACAGATTACAGCCTACATTTTTGGCAGAAAAAAATAACACATACTTCCAAAATGTAAATACATTCAATATTTAAGAAGTTCAATGTGTTGCTATCAGTGTAAATTTAATGCATTCTATTCCCAGGTATAACACAGTCAAATAAAAGGGAAAAAGAAAGAAGAGACCTAAAAGGACACTATACTAGAGAAGACACTCATCTGACAAAAATGCACTTGAAAAGTGCTTAATATCATTTTTCATTAGTGAAATTAAAGACAGAGCCATAATATCATTACAGTATGTATGGTAAATAAATGATAGTATAATATTCATAGAACCAAGAAATGGCAAGACTGCAAAAGAAATATATCTCTTAAATTTTGCCAAAGAGTAAGCAAATGATGTGGCTAGTTAGGATAACACTGTTTTAAAATGTTCTTTTTCATATCAGACATACATGCATTTAAATATAACATCACTCACCCTTCCCACTTCTACATATTTACTCATGTGGATGAAAATTTATGTCCATGTAAAGTTCCTATTGGTGATGTTTGTTATAGCTGTATATTATTGTATTGTAGTAGTTTTATCCATACTTTTAAACGTAGGAACAACTCAGGTCTATAAATTCATGAATTGATAAAATGAAAGCCATATAATGAAATACTGACACAAGCCTTGCTCACTTGTAAAAGTGTAATAGATTTTATTCACTTGTCAAAGTTCATCAGTACATTGCTGAAGCTGTTTTTCTGCTAAATCTACATCTTTGCTACATTGACTTCTTTGCAAAATAGTTTCCTTCACTTTTTACTTAAAGGTATCCATTTGTTAAATCACATACCCAAGAATAGCCTTCTTATAGTGATAGTTAACATCTAATATCAACTTGATTGGGTCAGAAATCACATATGAGACATGACCTTTGGGCAGGTTTATGAGGGTGTTTCCAGGAAGGATTGCCTGACATAGGGAGACCTTTCCTCATAGTTAAGTGCCCATCTGGTGACAGCCTATATGTAAAAAGATTCCACCCCCCCCAAAAAAAATTAACAGTGTCTTTTTGCCTGGCTGCCCTTGCTACCTTCTGGTGAGGCATCTACTCAGTTGCTGCATCATCCTTCATGGTCATCAGGACACTGCTCCTATAGTATTGAAGACTAATACACCCCAGCTATTCTCCAGGTCTTCAGCATCAGATTGGGACTGTTGAGGCTTCCAACTTTATGGACTGAGCAGCTACTGGAGGTTCTCAGACTCTTTAGTATGCTTCCAGCCACAGTTGGACTGCCTAGCCTTTATAGTACAATCTGTTCCAATAAGTCCCCTTTATAATATATATTCATTCTATTCATTCTCTTCCTCTACAGGACCTGTATTAATAAAGTTATGTTCTTTTCAAGGAACCCCCCCACAAAGATAGTTTTATGACTGTTTTAGAAGTTCAACTCCTAGACTGGGGATATGGAGTTTGGACACTCATAAGTATTGGTAAATCAATCATGGGATACTGAGTGTGGATATTCCCTGGAGTGTTAAGGCAATATTATTTTCCTGTGGTAAAGAGAAAATACATGAGGGTGATCCAGATTGTAATTGTTTAGTAAGCTCTCTGTAAGATGGAAGGGAGAAAAAATAATTATAAAGACAAACTGACTAGTATGGAGTATGGGTGACAATTTGAGAGTAAAAATATCAGGTTGTATCCAATTAATAATCTGTTTATAGCATGAAATAAGTTATGAAAGATCATTAGTTGCATTAAAAAAAATATCTTATCTTCTGATGCCATAAAACCAACCAATCAGGACTACAATTTAATTTAGCAAAGCAGAGTTTCAGAAAAAGTTGAATATTATTATTGCCAAGTTTGCTGTGTTAAAGTAAATACTGTAGTATGGAAGTGGTTAGATTCCATAATATGTGATAGTTTTATCTGAAAATCACATGTGATATACTTATATATACATTTTTATTTCTGTGTATAATTGTACATGTGTGCATATGTTTATAATGGCTGTGGTCATGGCATATGTACATCAGAGGACAACATTTGTGTATTCATCCCTCAGCTTTCTTATTTCCTTCATTTTTTGTATTAGTTAGAAACTTTGTTGTATGGACAAATCATGTGCTGGTCCCATTCCTTTCCTCCCTGCCCCGACTCCACTGAGGGCCTTCCTCAGTGGGGTTACTGGTATTCACCATGTAGTTATAGGTTTTGAGCACAGTCTCTTGTTGTTTTGCTGCTGTTTGTGCTTGCCTAGCTGGCCTATAAGCACCAGGGTTCTTCTCACCTGGCTTCCCTTTCCTATAAACATGTTTGGATCAAAGATATGTGCCACACTTAGTGTTTGGCTTTCTGTGGAAGGATCAATTTAGGCTGAAAGTTTTGCAAGCAAGCATCTTTAAGCAGTGAGCCATATCTCCAGTCTAAAAACTTCCTAAATTTCTATGAATCTACTGAAATTAATGAAATGGGCCACTTCTGCTTGAAAGAAGAGCTACCTTACCAGCCTTTTAAAAGTACTATGGCAACAGATATGATGCTTCATTCTTTACTCACATCTGTTACAATAAGACTGATATCGAAATGAAAATCTTGCATAACAAGGTTATACGATAATAAAATATAAAAATAAAGATTAATAAATGCTAAATACTTCCAATGTGTCTCAGAACTACAAGAAACCAGTTACTGGTTATTATTGGACTCGGGGTTATCAAGTGAAAAATTAAATAAAGTTGGAGTTATTAGGTGAAAAATTAAATAGCATTCATTAATGATAATCCAAAATGAAACCATGAGTGATTAGCATAACAAAAAATTTACTATATTATATGCTGAAAGACTAACATCATTGGGGAATGAAATAAAAAAAAATATGAAGAATAATATGACTCAGTGTCATGGTCAGCCACATGCCATTGGGATGAATCTCCACACCAGGCACAATTTTGGGAGGAAAGTACTTATTAAAGTAACATTTCCTGGGGAAGTGTCAGAATTTTGAAAGAGGCTAGCCCCTTTCACAGATCCAAGCAAAGAGAGAGAGAGAGACCCAGTGCCAGCATCTCCAAAACAAGCAAGCACATTCTAACTTCAACAAACAGCAGGACTACCAGTCTTCTGCTCAGACTGCTTTTTGAATATGTATATCTGGAATTTCACATCCACCCCAGAAGATCTGACCTTGGTGACACCTCCTCTAGCAAGGCAGCTGCAGAAAAACTTTTACGCTTTTGACTCTATTGGGGGACATTCAGTCAAACTACCACACTCAGATTTTCATAAATTGGATGACTCCAGATAGTAAATATGCTTATTATTTCTATATGGGTCTATATATTGAATGTGATTCCAACTACAATCCCAAAAGATATTTTATAGATTCTGCACATCCGATTCAAAATATACATGTAAATGTAAAATGCACTTATTTAAATTAAAAATAAAACTGGAGAACCAGTGGAAACACACTGGCCAGGTACTGGTAATAGTTGATCCAGTATGTTCAGTGATGCTGGCCTTATCTCGGTGTATTATTTCCTTATGAACGTATAACGTTTTAAAATTTTTGCAAAAATATAGAACATAAATATATTAACTTGAAAAACATAAGTGAGAAGAATACCTAAATAATCAACACACAGTTAAAAAATAAACAATGCAACATAAAAGAAAATTGTCTTCAAAGTTCAAATCACTTTTAAATGTGCAAATACAAAGCTGTTTTGTAAGTCAATTCTACCCAAAGATCAGGGAAATTTAATTGCCAGCTTTTATAAAGTACTGTAAAATTTACAAATATGAACAAATGATTGGTGTTTCCTATCCTTGATTCAAATGCCATATGAGCACCTGCCCTAGCAATTTAAACATCAAATATTTTTTTTAAAAAGTCTTTTATCATATTCAACAGCAGCATGAATTAAATGGGAAAATTGAATGTGTTCAATTAATCAAAGCATAATTTAACATTAGAAAATGTTTTCTACTATGCTTTTCTATATTAACCAATTATCAGAAAAATAAAAAAAATCATTGTTATATTGGGCATAGAAAGATTTTGAATAAAATTTAATAGGAGTTTATGGCACAAACTTCCAGAAAACTGACAAGTGGATGTCCTATAAATACTACCTCTCATAAATAAGGTTTGATGTGAAATGTAGGGAAATTTTTCATTAATTCCCGGAAAAGACAGATAGGTGCTGAAATGCTTTATATTCATTTGCAGCTTGGCAGGCCTAGATATATTGGGGAGGGATTATCTAGATTATAGTAGCTTCTGCAATTCTGTGAGGGATTTTCTTGATTATAGTAATTGAGGTGGCACCATTCCAGGGGCTGGGATCCTGGATTATATCAAAAAGAGAGAGCTAGGTGAGGACTTTCTGCTTTGTCACAGTTGACTCACTGTGACCAGTTACCTCAAGATCCTGCAGCCATGCCTTAAGTGCCATGATACATTATAACCTGGAACTGGAAGCTGAAATAAGATTCTCCTCCCCTAACCTAATTTTTGTCAGATATTTTGTCCCAGCAACAAGAATGCAAGTATAACAGGTTTTAGCCTCTACTATTCCAAAATATGCTGGGCCACAAAGCCACAGCTGTAGATACATAAAAAGAGATGAATATAGAAATGACAGAAATAATATTTGGTTACATTCTGATTATCTGGAAAAAGTAAATGAAATTGGTATTTAAAATATTCAAATGAATTAAGAGTATATAAATGTAGTGAATGAGGAGCTGGAGAGATGGCTCAGTGTTTAAGATGTTTGCCAGCAAAGTCTCAGAAGCCAGGTTCAATCCCTGAATTCCCCAGTACCCATGGAAAGCCAGATGCAAAAAAGGCACATGAATCTGGGGTTTGTTTGCAGCAGCTAGAAGCACTGGCATGTCTAGTCTCTCTCTCTCTCTCTCTCTCTCTCTCTCTCTCTCTCTCTCTCTTTCTCTCTCTCCCTCTCCTCTGCTTACAAATAAATATAAAAATATAGTGCATGAGTTTTCAATATAACAAATCAAGAGAACGTCCATATAAAGTAATAACTAATTAGAACATACAAACTATAACATTTTATATTAAAATAATTCAAAATTTAGCTAAGAGAAAGATTCAAAACATTTGTGATATTTTACTAAACAACTATAGAAGAACACCAAATTGATTCATATAAAAGAAGCATTAGAAAAAAAGATATTTTCTAAAATTACATAGAGAATTATTGTAAAGATTTGTATTTTACTTAAATTACACAGAGATTTTTTTTCTTATTTTTACCTGACAGAATAATGATCAAATTGAGAGTGATAACTTCCATTCCAAAAATCAATCCTGGAAAAAAAGCACAAAGGAAAATGAAAACAAACCATGATGAATTAGTTTCCAAGGTTTGCTGTAATAGCTTCCAGTGAAGTGGATGTTTTAAAACAGAAACTGTACTTCTTTAAAAGCTGTATCACTGTTTTCCCTCCTGAGGCCCCCTCCCTCCATCCTCCCTCCAGCGATTCTTGGGCGCACTTCTCCCCGAGACCCCCCCCCCCACATACACAGGCTGACAGCTTCTTGGGCAAACTGAACTAGCTTGGTTCCAAAAGCCCACTCCTGAAAGCAGCTGCCTGGCGAGGCCAGGCCTCAGGCACCTGGGAATCTCTGCCAGTGCTGGGAGGGCACAGGCGGCTTGAGCAGGCACCATGGACCACGGGCCACTGACTGCAGACCACAGTCAGGTGGGAAAACAGTGGGCTCTATAGTTTGGGGGGCTGGGGCTGTTTCTACTGCAGCATACCAACTAGGGACAGGGGCCTATGTGGTGACTCTAAGTCTAAACAGTCACATACAGAGGGATCCAGACAGGTAAAGATCTAAGCCTCTCTGGGGAAATAACACCCCAACAGGAAAGACCTTTGTTTAAGATCAAACCTGGTGATCTTTCCACTGGAAGCAAAGCAGGCAGAACAGCACCTCCCAGGGTGCCTGAGTCCCACTCACCTAACTGGACATGGGCAGAAACCAATGAAAAAAACCAGTGACCGGTCTTTTTGACAGAAACAAAAATTGTTAAAAGAGATGAAGTAATCACCTTCAGAAATCATTATATCTCACATAGAAATTTATAGTTTGAGCTTTTATTAAATTTTTAGGAGTAGATCCTTTTCCCCCCCAAGAATGCCAAATAAACATAACCATTAATAAGTACCTCTAACCATTAAATGGTCTGATCTTTAACTTAGAGACTTATAACATATTTAGTTAACTTATAACATACTTTACCCCCTTTATTATGTTTTATTAGTAAAGCAGAGAACATATAGCATTTACAGTAGTCAATGTCTCTAAGTATTGCACACGAGGTGAGAAAAATCCTATGACTTTTTCTCTTGACTCAGTTTATCCAAATGATCATGGACTTTAGTATCAAAAAGAAGATATAGATCTCCTTGTGTCATGATTTTCCTTACATTCATCATTAACCAGAGGGCCAGTCTAGCTTATGAGGAAGCACTGGGAAACATTTTTTTTTCTGGATCTGTTTCCAAAAGAGGTCTCTTTTGGAGACAGAATCCAATTGAGCACATTAATCTCTGATTTTCTTTTCTTTTTTAGTCCATGATTAAGAACCAGCAATTACAGTTGGCTTTTATAGAACTGGTATCCAACATGTATTTGTCTATAGAACTTAGTTTCTTATCGTTTATAGGACTAAGAGAAAT
>PVHP010021182.1:0-29774 GCA_004024765.1 Zapus hudsonius
AAAAGTCATTTAAAATATTTGCTTCAATTACTTTTCTGGGTATTTTAACACTGAGCCAGTGTGGCTCCTAGACCTGTGTTCTGCCACCAATAACATATGAAACAGTGGTCAGCACTTAAAAAAAAATTAGGAAATTTCTCATAAAAGTTCCTATTTTTAACTTCCTTTGGAGTACTGAAATTTCTGGAAACTCTGAGAGCCTGTTCTGTCCAGTCACCAAAAAGCATGGAGTGACAGTGAGGTGTGCAAGAAATTTGGACCATGTTTCTCAGTTGCTGAGTTTTTGAACCTTGCCTAAATCCTCATGCTTGAGACAGCACTGATATTGAGGTGATATTAACATCTCCTTCAACTTAACGGTAACAAAAAAATGACCCAACTAAAGATGGGTAAAAAGTCTTAGATAATTACTTTTTCAGAGATGATATAGAAACTGTCACCAGCTTTTGAAAAGTTGTTGGATATTAGTGCAAGAAATTGTACTTGTCTCATGCAGCTCGCAGGCTGCAGGGATTCTTTTTTTTTTTTTTTGGTTTTTCGAGGTAAGGTCTCACTCTAGTTCAGGCTGACCTGGAATTCACAATGTAGTCTCAGGGTGCCCTTGAACTCACAGCAATCCTCCTACCTCTGCCTCCCGAGTGCTGGGATTAATGCAGCAATTCTTTAAAGTGGGTTTTGTTGTTGTTGTTGCACATGAAATCCTGAGTTACTTCATTGTGCTTTGCTCATATTTACCTTCCCCATCACCCTTCTCCCTACCATTGGTCTGCTTGCTCCTCGCGATAGTCCCACATTCATGTCATGCATATGCATTTAAATGTAGACCAACGATGAGAGAGAAACCCATTATTTTGTCTTTCTTACCACCCTCATTCCTGTCCCTTGTTCTCTGGCCTCATTATTATTATTATTATTATTATTATTATTATTATTATTATATTTTAATTGATATCTTTATTATCCAAAATTATATACATTGTGTGAGCAGATGGTATCCCTATTGTCTCCTCCCTGTCCCCAATTCACTGGGTATCCGCCTCCTTGGGCATATTGGATCAGTCCATGTAGTAGGGTGTTATGAATTGTATAAGAGGTAGCCAGTTCTCTCTTCCCTCCACCCCCCCTGCTTTATGTGTTGCTGAGGGGTACAATGTTTCTGGATATTCTCCCCCACCGTGGCTCTTACAATCTTTCAATCCCCTCTTCTGCTCAGTTCCCTGAGTCATGGTTGGTGAGTTTTAGGTCTGCTTTATCGTTGAGATCTTAAGTGTCTTTGGGATTCTGCTTTGGGTTGTGTTGGGTATTGTTGGTGTCTGTCTCGTTGAACTATCCTGGGTTACCTGACAGTATTATTATATTTTAAAGGAAAAATATGTCTATCTGCCATCTGTCTACCCATCTTATCTATATTCCTGTTTATATTTATCTATCTATATCATGACAAGCTCTATCTAATATAGCACAGGCTGGCCTTGAACTTGCTATGTAACTGAGGCTGATCTTGCTTCTCCTGCCTCTACCTCCTGAAAGCTGGGATTATAAGAGTCCATCATCATGTCCACTTTATGTGGTGCTGGGATCCAGTTCAGGGCTTCATGTGTGCTACTATGCTAATGCCTCCTGCTTTGCCTGTCCACGCCCTGGTGCTAGTTGGCAGCTGCCCTGTGGGCCCTGAGTTTTTCAGTCACTGTGCTCTAGACGTTCTCCTCTGCTTCAGGTCTCACTGAGATGTGATCCCTGACTCTGCACAGGAACAAATACAGTCTTCTGGCCCTTGTTCCTTTTGCCAGTAGGCAGGCAGCAAATGTTGCCATGGGAGTCATAGTCTAAATAAAGATGTGTTAAGTTTTAATGTGGATGTTTTTTGGTGGGTCTTAAGCCAGTTAGCTAAGCAGGGGAAATGCTTTGATTAGAGCCAGTGCTCAAAGTCCCTGGGGTGGGGCAGAGGTTGTGAAATCAGGCCTCCAAAAAGGTGATTCAACTCCAGGATGAAAGAGGGCTCTACAGCCAGTGAAGGGCTCTCCAAGCTGTTTGTCTTTTCACATGGGCAGTTCTTTGAGATTCATAACTTAGGAAAGATAAATATATTTCCTTAGTTCATTTTACTAGTACTATATTACTAGTGTGCTAATAAGACATTATTTTGGGTTTTAAAATTCTTTTTATTATTTATTTGCAAGGAGAGGGGGGAGAGGGAGAGAGAAAAATAGGCACATCATGGTTTCCAGATGCATGGGCTACTTTGTGCATCTGGCTTTATGTGGGTACTGGAGAATCGAGCCCTGAGTCATCAGGCCTTTAACCTCTGAGCCATCTCTCCAGCCCAAATCAGTGTTTTGTAAGTTGCAAAATATTGTGTTTTTTAATTATTTTATGTGCAAGCTGTCTGAACATAGCTGCATATTGAAAGGGATCCAGAGGCCCAAGAGGCCAGATGTTCATGGAGAATTAGGAAGAAGTTGTATTAACAAACTTCAGAAGTCTTGGCAGTTTACAGCAGCTGAATTTGAAAAAATTTATTATGTAAATTTTACTGTTCTCTTGTTCTTCAAGATAGGGTTATTGCTGGCCAGTGCATGTAAAGAGTATGCATATTTTTCAAAGATGAATGCAACATAACATTCACATGTGAGTACAAGCGTGTGTGTGTGTGGTGTCACTAGGAATGCCATAGTTTTCATTGGTCTCATTTGTGCCTTCCTGTTTTGAAGAACATGGAGCAGTCCTAGAGGAGGCCTTACTTTCCAGGAATGGAAGAGAAGAGCTGATCAGGGATCATTCTGGAAATTAGACTTGGCTCAGAAAGGTCTTACGCCCTGATAGTTACTCTTTGAAGGGAGACTGATTTGCTCTTGCCAGAGCAGGAATGTCATTTAGAGTGTGTAATGACTTCTGTGAAGAGATCTGCTGGCCATCCCATCACTCCCTGGCACAGAATTTTCCCAGATGAACAGTGGACTGGGAAGTGAAACAGAGCAGGTTCCTAGGACCAGATGTGTGGCCAGCTGAAGGGCTGGGCAGTGAACGAGTGCCATGTGTCTGCAGCTGCCTTACCTGATTTTATTACTTTGCTTTTCTGCACCGCCTTAGTCAATAGCAGCACTGACTGGAGAGAACAGGAATAGCGACTCTGTTTGGCTCTCCATTGTCCTCTTTCATCTTCTCTCCATCCTTTCTTCTTTGCCTCTCCCCTCCTTTCTTAATTCAAGAAGGTCTAATCTGTGGTGTTTGTAGCACAAGATAACTTGAAGGTTTATTTCTCTGACTGAATCCCATTGCTAAGCAGCATGCGACTTTATTGGAAGTGATCTCCATACTGTGTTCTAAGGAAAGGGCTCCTGTTAATGCCTTTGTACAACTTGGCACCACAGTGTTATGATATCTTGTGCCCAGCCACAGCATCCTCGTGTATAAATGGGATGATATTTATTGTGTTGTGTGAGGATTTTCTTGAGGAGCAACACCTACTCAAAGTAGAGAGTGAGGGAAATGACATAGGAGTTCCATCGTTTTATCCAGTCATTGTGGGACTCAGACAGTTCCAGTTGTCCTGCCCAGGCCCCTATGAATACATGGAATGTGTAGGATGCAGTGACATCTGGGTGGCTGTCACCTCCTGCCACCAACGTATAGCCTTGAATGAAATCTCTTCACCCGGGAGGAACCCTAGGGGAATCTGCCTTTCCACATATTCTATAATTTTTACTGTGAAAAGGTGCACTGTACCATTCTTCATGTTTCTTCGTTTTTTTACAAGTGGCTGTTTAGAGGATTGGTTTGTTTGAAAGAGGGTGTGGGCTATTATATCTGTACAAATCTAGCCCTGGGTCTATAATCAGAAATGTGACCCATTATTAAGGCTTTGTTTTTGTTTTGACAGTAAGTCAGATGGCCTGGTGACTTACTGACTTAGTGCTCTTTCCAATAGCTGGCTATAAAGATTCCCTGATGATTTTCTGTGACTGGTCTGCCCGCATGCATGTTTTGCTTCTTTTGCCTTAATGACTGGCTAAGATGATTGAGAGTCACTTGTCAATTGTCCTTGGTTGGCATTTTAGTTGTGACAGCTTGGTCCTTAAGGAAATAGATAAACATCAATGTCCACATGCATTAAAAAATATCAAAGCCATCCAGACTGCTGTGCATATATGTGATATATGAATTTATAGCCCATGCATTAGCTGCTATCCAGATTAACAGTTGGAAGGTTTTCAGCACCATAGAAGATTCCTTTGTGCCCTTCTCTATCAGTGAGCAACTCCTGAAAGAAATTGTCATCTGTCTTCTGTCACTCAGTTTTGCCTATTTCTGACTCCAAAGAAATGAAATCAAATAGCATTTGTTCTTTTGTGACTGATTTCTTTCATTAACGGAATAGCTGAGATGTGTCTGTGCCACAGCACCCAGCCATAGTTTGTGCTTTCTGGCGCTGTGTGTCATAGGCCACACACGTTTGCATATACTACAATTTATTTAATTTCTCTAACTCTTTTTTTATTATCCATAATTAGATATACTTAATAAGAGAATAATGTGTTGATGTCTCCGATTCCCCTATTTCCCTCTTCCCTGTCCCCATCAGTTGGGTTTCCTCCTCCGAGGGCAGTCTGGATCAGTCCATGGGGTAGGGGGTTGTGAATAGCCTAGGAGTCAACCCAGTTCCACCCCCCTTTGTATGTTGTTACTGAGGGGGGCCATGTCCCTGGATATTCTCCCCCACCATGTCTCTTACAATCTTTCCACCCCCTCTTCTGCTCAGTTCCCTGAGTCATGGTAGGTGAGTAATAGGCTGCTTTATTGTTGAGGCCTTAGGGGCCTCTATACTTCTGCTCGAGGTTGTGTTTAAAATCATTGGTGTCTGTCTCGCTGGCTCATCCTGGGTTGACCAATTGGCTGTGGTTATAGGTCTCTTTCCCATCACTGCCTGCGGGGTTCCATGTGGATCCTCCACAGTAGGTCTGGGGTGGCTCATCTCTTGCCAGGAAGACAGCTATCGGCCTGTGGCTCATTGGTAGGGTTGGAAGAGCCACAGATCTCTTAGAGCCTTCTGAAAAATAGAAACATGGCTGGAGAGATGGCTCACCAGTTAAGGCACTTGCCTCTAGTGCCTAAGGCCCCGGGTTCAATTCCCTAGTACCTACATAAGCTAGACTCACAAGGTGGTGGTCCTGGTGCTCTCTCTCTCTCTCTCTCTCTCTGTCTCTCTGTCTCTCTCTATCTTTCTGCTTGAAAATGGATAAATAAAATGTTTAAAAAAATGAAAAATACAAACAGAATCTCCATTGGAGAGTGAGAGTATAGGTTAATTTAGATGCACATTCCTGAATTGGTTAGATTCTATTGTTAGTAGCTTTTTGTAAATCACTTGTAAAGTGAATTTCTCTTTGGGGTCCCAAGATTTTGGTTCCCCATGTATTTCACCCTGAAATCCCAGTTCTAGTCAAGGACTCTCCTTCACTGAGTGGATTTCTTGGCCGAATTAATGGCTGTTAATTGCCTCCCCCAGGCTTTGTCTCCTCCATTGCACAAGTTCCTGTTTCATGGTTCTCTGTTCTCTCCCAGTAGGCAGTGTGTTCAGCCTACTCATGGTGGCAGACTGTGTTTCATGTCAGTGGTCTCTGTTTACTTCAGCTGTCATTGACCAGCTTCCCCTGGCAGCTTATTCAGTGCCTTCCAGCTCTGCACTAGCTACCATCTGGGGGCTGGTTACCATTCTGGACCTTGTAGAGTCTCTCTATGCTGATAGATGGCTTTTTGTGGTTCTTCAGCAACAGAATCACCTCAGGCCTGGGGTGGGTAATCAAGAGCTTTGACAGAATCCTGTCTTGTTTTGGGTACCTCATGGGTCACTGTGGTCAACAGCTCAGTGAAGGAAGGATTCTGTGGCTGGGACCAGGAGCTGCCAGACTGATCGGATTTTCATAGACTTAGACTCTCTCCCTTCTTTTCTTGGCCCTGCTTGCCAGATGATGCCCACTCCATGCTCATTAGGTCCATTGTACACATGAGGATTTTTATGATTTTGAACCAATTTTGGTTCAACTTCATGTTTAAGTCATCCCCTTTCCCTAACTCTTTATGGTCAACATTTGGATTCTTTTCCAAGCAGAACCATGAGGACCAAAGCTGCTTTCAACATCCTCGTGGACATCATTAGTGGAACACATATTTTCCTTTTGGGTAAATACCTGGGAGTTGAATATTGGCTCATTTTTTGGGTTAGATTTGCTCCTAGTCACTTGAGTTTTTTGCTGCAGTGTTTTAAGTGTGTGTGCATGCATATTCTTGTGTATGTGGGTAAATGTGTGTAGACATCAGAGTACAACCTTGGGTGTCATTCTCAGGAACACTGCCCATGTTTTTTTTTAAACAGTCTCTCATTGGCTTGGAGATCATCAATTAGGTTAGACTGGCTGGCCAGCATGCTCGTCTCTCACTCTCAGCACTGAGATTACTGAAATGCACCATTATGTCTGACTGTATTTTTATTTTTATTTATTTTTTTTTTACCATGGGTACTCGGGATCAAACTCAGGCCCTCATGCTTCCTGAGAAAGCCCTTTCATTGTACACTGAGCTCTCACCAGACCTGGAGGCTATGATAAATAGATTTTCATTTCTCCACCAAGTAATGTATTAGATTTTCACTTGCACAATTTTGTATATTTAAATGGATGACAGGTAACTTCCATTAAACTACTTACCTCTTTTAAAGCAAGCCTGTCATAGACTACTTCTGAGCTTTAAAGAAAACAAGGAATATGTGATCAATCTATTATAAAAGATCACCTTTATTTAATAATGATTTCCTTCTCATATATTGCTCATATATTAAACCAATTTTTATCTCACATGCTCATATTTAAAATTATAAGGATGTAATACAGTTTTAGAATATTCTGTCTCATATTTTTTTCATTTGTAGAGAACAGGAGTCAATCATAAATAAAATCCATAGTTTTGAGACAATTCAAACTTTTTGTTGTCATGTCTGAAAGTTGGGTTTGGTTGTCAGTCATTGCACAGTATGGCATTGTGTCCTTTTTGGTTGACAGATGGAACCTGATGTGAAAAGTTTTTTTTTCTTTTCAGTCCTATGAGGAATCTTAAGTGGCTTGCAGGTGGTAGAACCTTTGGTACCAACAAGATGGCTTGTTGTGCACACAGTTTTTAGAATGGACCTGAAACAAAACCCACGGCAGACTGATTTGTTAATTTGGCCACAACTGTTGCCCTGACAATATCTTTGGACAGAGCCACAGAGCAGTGATGCCCAGGAGGTGCACAGTGAACACTGGTGGTTCGAGCTCACTGATGTGAGAAAGCCTCACATCAGAAGCTGCCATACCATATAGGAGATTTTTGTCAGTTTTCTGAGGCTCACACAAGTTAAATACATCAGCTGAGAGAACATCTTCTGTTTAATGTATTGTTGATAAATTATCTTCACTAGTTGTGAAGAAATTTGCACTGTATTTTAGGCAAAATGGTACACTGCTAATGATATAATTTTGTTCTAACCAATTTAATGACACAGGTGAGGAACTGTGTAATACCTGTCCAATCATGAAGGTTGGGGTGATGCAGGAAGATCTCAGATAAATATCTTTTGTTTATTTTGACTTATTTTTAAAATTTCATTTTGGTGTAGTCTCTCTCTCTCTCTCTCTCTCTCTCTCTCTCTCTCTCTCTCTCTCTCTCTCTCTCTCGCCTGTGCACATGAGTGTGTATGTGAATGCACCCCTTGTGCATGTGTTTGTGGACGTCAGGGAAAACACTGGGTGTCCTCAAGTGCTCTTGCACCTATTTCTCAGAGACAATCTCTCACTGAGCCTTGCTCCCTATTTTTCAGTTGGACTGGTTAATCAGAGAGCCCGACACTGCTCTTTTCTCTGCCCTTTTCAGTACTGGGGCTACAGCATGTGCAGTTCTGCCTGGCTTTTTTCGTGAGTGCTAGGATTGACCTCAGGTCTGCATGCTGGAGCAGTTAGGTACTCTTACCTGCTGAGCCTTCTCTCCAGCCCCCGTGTTTGGGCTTTAAACTTATGTTCTAACATTGTAAATATTTACAGTTATTTATTTATTTATTTTTATCTGAAAGGCAATATCTTCAACATAAAGGATGCTTTATTGAATCATCTACTATCATACTAAAGATCATTCATTAAATATTTCTGGGGAATGCATAGATTTCAGGAAAGGAAGGATCATTTTGGCTAAGCAGAAAGAACTTTTCTCTTGTGATATTGTCAGTGGGAGAAATGCAAAATGATACAGTATTGCCACATGAAGTATTTGAAGGGTGATAATTTTCATGGTAGACAACTAAGAATTCAGGGAGTATATTTCAGTATTCCTGTTTTCTTGAATTCTCCTTTTACTATGCATTATCTGTCCGTCTAGTAATCTATATATCCATCCTTCTCTCTATTCATTTATCTATCATCTGCCTGCCAAACTATTTGTCTATCTATCTGTCTGTCTATCTATCTATCTATCTATCTATCTATCTACCTATCTATCTATATTCTATCTATAATCTAATCATCTAGCTGTCTATATATGGTACTGAAAATTGAACCTATAAGCTTATGCATGTGCTACACCACTGGGCTATATCCCAAGCTCTGTATTCTTTTTTTAAAATTATAATTCATTTATTAAATACAAGACAAATATAAAAGTGTCAGTATTAACCTACTCCCAATAGTGGGCATAAGTACATTTCCACATAATTCCAGGAGTTTGTAGCTTAAAACAAGAGCCTCAGAATGTTATCAATTATCTGAAAACTCTAAATGTTTATTTAATATTGGTCCTATTCTGTAATAGGGGATGGATATTAATAAATAAGCCCAAATATTACTCACTGAGTTTTTAAAAGCTCCCTACTTCCCACTAATAAAATAAGAAAAAAGTACCATTATCTACTCAAAGATTAGGAATTACCTAGGTAAATCACACCTACAAATGCAGTATTCCATTCCATATGATGGTTGAAGGCAGGATCAGAGCAATAAGTTAAACTTGAAAATAGAATATGCTCTCATGTTCACATTTTAGGGAGGAAAACAATGGGTTTTTCTTTTAATTGTGCTTGAGTCAAAACAGTATAGAGAAGCTGGTGGCATAGTGGTGCACGCCTTTAATCCCAGCATTCGGGAGGCAGAGAGAGGTAGGAGGATCCATGTGAGTTTTAGGCCAGCCTGAGATTACATAGAAAATTCTAGGTCAGCCTGGGCTAGAGCAAGACCCTACCTTGAAAACCAAACCAAACCAAACCAAAACAAAACAAAAACCAGTATAGAGAAAGGCCCAAGCTCTGTATTCTTGAATCATCTCGGGCAATAAACTACTTTTTCTCCAATGTAGACTTCTTGGGTTGAAAGTAATATTAAGTTTTCAGCATTGACTGAAATGCAGAAATTTTGATGATGATAAATTTTGCGAAACATGCTTCCATTAAATGACATGATTGCCAAAGTCATTTCTTGTGCCCAGTGGAATCTGTTGACATTTTTGTGAATGAGATTATCTTTTTGAGCTCTACATAGTGGGGTGGTGTGCAGTGATACAAATCTGGGTCTCATGATGAGGGACAGAGGTTACAATGAAGATAGGAATGTTGATTACAGAAGAGACATATGTTTTAGATTTTTTACAGAGGGCTTTCAACTGATCACAGATAGGGGTGGTGTCATAGTCTTAGGTTTTTAATTAATCATCATCCAAACTGAAGAGAAAGAACAACCATCCATAACTTTACTAGCTTCAGTTGGGCCAGAATCCCAGTTCTGTGATTTTCCAAGCTGGGAACTTCTGTGTTTATCCCTGCTGCTCACCTTGCTCTACCCTATTTGTTAACAAGAGAGAATTGTCCTCCCACTTTATAAAGCTGTCGAGACTATTGAAGCACATCTAGCACAGCTCCTGGCTACAGCACACTGATGTGTTATTTGCAAGGTTAGGAAAAGAGTGTCACGTGAGTAGGAGCCAGGCAGGTAGACTTGATGTAACCCCCATTATGTATCCATGGGGTGATTTAACCTGCTCTGACTCTTGGTTTCCTCACATACCAAATAAGACCACACTATTTATCATTCAAAGTTGTTGTGAGAAAGAATGATGGTTTACTTAAATATATAGCTTGGTTCTTGACATGTAATATGCATTCAGAAAATGATAAATGGTTGCTATCATGGTAGTGATTGCTTTTATCACTATGTGATTGTATATCTGCATGTCAGTAATTTTTGCTGTGTCCACAGGCTAGCCACTGTCACCTTTGTATGGATAATGTAGCAGCCTTCTCTTCCTTCTTTCCACATTGGAACATGGTCTGGCCTTGGCCAGCCTCCACAATCTTTCAGGTTACTTCCCACAGTGATTTCTGTGCTCCATCCACCTTGAACTTGACTTCCTTCTCCATCTGGATTACTCTCCTTTCCTGTGAGGGCCTTTGCACATACTGTTTCATTTTCTTTGCTGTAACACTTTCCACTTCTACCTTTTCTCCTTTTCAGTACTCTCAAGGTTTTGTACTTCACCCTAATTTTGCCCTGTAGTTAATCAAGCCACTTGTTATTTTATATTCACTCATGTAGTAGTTAATGAATTCTGTATCTTATCCTAGACTATGGGTCCTGTTAGAACAGAGACAATGTCAGATTGGATTGCCATTGTGTATGAAATGCCTTGTGATACTCATATGTTTAGTTTAGAGGATGAACGAATCAATAAATGATTTGTTGAGATGGTATAGGACATGTCTGGGAAATCTTTGAGGACAGAGAACTGTTGGTCTGTGGCTCATCCAGGGGAGGATATATATAGAGAGAAGACAGATATGCTTGTGGTTTGGAATTGCATGGGAACAGAGAGGGGTGTTTATGCAGGAGGAAGGAGAGTGGAAAATGAAGACCTACAGGCATGAGGTAAGGAAGATTAGCAGGAAATGGTTGTGGAATGTTGAAACTAGGAAATGACTGAGAAGAGACTTGATCATTTTATTTCTTATGCTACATACAGTTCTGTGCCTCTGTTACTTTGTGCATTATTTTTAAAATTTCATTTATAATATTTTCTTTACCCAAGGATGCTGAATCTGTTTACTGGCATAGACAGGATCATATACCAGAAACGAGCAATGCAGCAGCAGTCATTTGTCCGTTATTTTATCTTCCTTTCTCAGACAAACTTTTCTTTTCTCATCAGTTTTTTTTTTTTTTTTTATATCTTCTTTACTTATTACTTCTTTGGTCAAAAACACACTAAGACTTTCTTGTGAGTCCTTGTACTGAAAGTGGCTTCCTGTCTTTGGGTGCTGGCAAGGTCAATTGTCCCACTGACGTGTATAGATAATCTTTAGGCTTCTCTGGGCCACATTGGGTGAATGGTCCACACATTACATACAGTATATCCAGCCTGCAGTCCATGAGAGGGCATGTATATGTTAATTTTGTATGACATTTTGTTTCAATAACATTGTCTTCTACAAAATTTATGCTCAAAACCTATGCTGTCAAAAATATTACAAAGCCAAAAAAATTACAAAAAATATTTAAAAAAATAGAAAAATGAAAATTTCAAAAAATCACACAAAACCTCATAATGCTTTAAGTATGTTTATGATTTTGTTTTGGACTACAGTCATAGCTATTCTGGGCCCAGTGCATGGGTTAGACATCTCTGAAAGATTTTCCTTCTTGGCTTCTCATATCTTATGTTTCAGTCTCCTCAGGCAGCAGGACGAGTCTTCACAGTGACTACTGTTAGGTGCTCTGGGCTGTGCAGGCCGAGGAAACACCTGGATGTCTATATATTTAGTGGCTTTCATCTTTAGTCATCAATGATTTTTAGGATCTCTCTCTCTCTCTCTCTTTCTTTCTTTCTTTCTTTCTTTCTTTCTTTCTTTCTTTCTTTCTTTCTTTCTTTCTCTTTCTTCTTTCTTTCTTTCTTTCTTTCTTTCTTTCTTTCTTTCTTTCTTTCTTTCTTTCTTTCTTTCTTTCTTTCTTTCTTTCTTTCTTTCTTTCTTTCTTTCTTTCTTTCTTTCTTTCTCTCTCTCTCTCTTTCTTTTTTCTTTCTTACTTATTTATATTGAGAGACAGGGTCTCATGTAGCCCAGGCTGGTCTTGAACTTTCTATGTGGAAGAGTCCAGCTTTGAACTCCTGGGTTTTCTGACTCTATCTCCTGAGTGCCAGGATTCCAGGTGTGCACCAACCAACAGGCCCAGATTTAGCATCTACAATTCACATAACATAGACTTTTCCCTGGTTCAGACTTTTCCATTTTAAAGTGTATACTCCGCCCATGCACAAGCACACAACCTCTGTTGAAGTTTACTAAGTTTACGATCCTCTTCCTCCTCCTCCTCTTCCTCCTCCTCCTCCTCCTCCTCCTCCTCTTCTTCTTCTTCTTCTTCTTCTTCTTCTTCTTCTTCTTCTTCTTCTTCTTCTTCTTCTTTTTCTTCTTCTTCCTTTTTGTTTTTTGAGGAAGGGCTGACCTGGAATTCACTATGTAGTCTCAGGGTGGCCTTGAACTCATGGCAATCCTCCTACCTCTGCCTCCTGAGTGCTGGGATTAATGGCGTGCACCAATCCTTCAAACATTTTGGCCTTTTCATTGTAAATGGTGGTCACTTTAGATCAATAGCAATGAATTTTTGTTGCTGTCTAACATCACTTCAGGGCTAACGACATGTAAGTAGGAATTCATTTATGCTCTGACTTCTAGAAACACACAGTTGAATGCTGAGAACATTGATGCTAGCAGACATCTTGGGAAGGGACATATGTTTAGCTAATACTAGGCAAGAGGACGTCTAGCTAGAAGGTTGTAAAGAGGCTGTTATGGTGTGCCTGACAAGAGAGTATCAAGAGAGCTGTCTAGCTTTCATGCAATACTACACACATTATTCAAGGAAAAGAAAATATGAAAAGTTTTGAAAGGAGAGGAGTATTTATTGAGGGACCACTGTGTGAGAAACCACTGGAGGGTTATGGTGGACTATACAGTAAGAACTGAGAGTTTTTTCTGTGACAATCCCTACTGCATGTGCATGGTTAGAATCATAGTAACCCGTCTATGGGATCGTTATAAGATTTGTGGATGCCAGATTCATCATTTATTTCCTGTCTTGAGAGCTCAGTTAATGTTAATCTTAATATTTTTAGTGTTGTTCTTAATTTGATGAATTTTACAACTGTTGTTTAAATGCACTGGTGTTACGCACTTCCTATGAGCAGACCCATTTAAAAGCAGTCAAAGAGATTTGCCAAGAGTAGTGGTTTTTACCTTGATACAATTTTGACCACAAGGAGGAATTTGAGAATATATCAGGGGATGCAGGATGCTACAGGCATCCGTGGACGCAGTCCAGGATGCTTCTGAATATGCACACCACAAGAATCTGGCCACAATGTTCTGGTCTGTTTGCCATGGTTGAGAAACTCAGCCTCAGTGTCATGGACCTCTAGAGGGAACAGTAGAATTTAAACCAGGTTTGCTTATTCATATGTGTTGTAGTCAGCTTTCTCTGTTGCTGTAAAGAAAAAAACCCAAGCAAAAGCGGCTTGTTGAGGAATGGGCTTATTAGGCTTATAGACTCAAGGGGAGACTCCATCCTGGCAGGGAAAACGATGGTATTACAAGAGGGTGGACATCACCTCCTCCACAGCACTGCAAACAGCAGCAGGGAGGTGTGCCAAATACTGGCAAGGGGAAGCCGGCTGTAGCCCTCATAAGCCCACCCCCAATAACACAGCTTCAGGTAGGTTCCAATACTCAAATTGCCATCAGCTGGGGATGGAGCACTGAGAACACATTCATTTGTGGGAGACGCTTGGATCAAACAATGACAGCATTGCAAACAGTGGCAGGAAGGTGTGCCAAACACTGGCAAGGGGAAGCTGGCTTATAACCCTCATAAGCCCCCCCCCCCACAACACAGTCCCAGCAAGGTTGTAAAACCCACACTGCCATCAGCTGAGGATCAGTTAATCAGAACACATTCATTTGTTTGTGGGGGACACCTGGATCCAACCATGACAATATGTTTAAACTTTTTCTGTGAAACCATTCCATCTCTTCATGATACCTCAAGAGTGAAATAAAGTTTTGACAAGTGACTGTCTGGACTCAAAGATGCTGTCACAGGGAGGTTAACAGACTGTATTAGTCATACTTCTTCAGTATAACAAAACCAATAGACTGAATGCATATTACAAAAGGAGATTTATTTTATTGGTGTTCACAATGCAGGCTAGGCAGTCCAACAATGGCTGTCTGCGCAGTGGAGAGGCCAAGAACCTGGTTCATGCTCAATCCACAAGGCTGGATGCCTCAGTGCTCCCTATCTGGTGCTGCAGGCTTAGAGGAACCCAGAAGAGCTGATGATTTCAGTACAGGTTGGAAGGCTGGAGAGGCTGGGTTCTGGTGGCTGTGGTGGCTGCAGGAGAGACACTCGCACCAGCAAGAAAGGAAGACAGGCAAGAAAGCAGTCTAGCTTTCTCCCAGATCTCTTTATATCTGGGCTGCTGCCCGAAGGTGCTGTCTGCTTTCGGGAAAGGTGATTCCATTTGAGTTAATTCTTTCTGGAACTGTCTCATTGACTCAGCCAGAGGTGTGGGTATATCATTCATTTTCTTGTAATAAATAAGACTCTGAGCAAATACTTGAGGAGAAGCAGTTTGTAGAAGGAAAAAGTTTTAATTCAGTTGACAGAGGGGAAGAAGTCTCATTATGGTGGGGAAAGCATGGCAGGCTGGAATGGAAGCCAGCCCACACTGTAGCCCAATCAGGAAGCAGAACGATAGAGCAGGGTGTAGAGACGGGCTGTAATATCTCAAAGCCTGTCTCTGGTCATACACTTCCTCCAGCAAGGCTTCACCTCCTAATTTGTTCACAGTCTTCCTTAACAGTGCCACCAACCAGGGCCAAGGGTTTAAGCAACATGTGCTGTGGGGAGCATATCCCGTTCAATCCACCACACCTTAGCCTGCACCTTAGTTGATTTCAGGTCTGAGCCATCAATCAGTCCTCAGATAAGCCAAGCCCAGCAAAACAGAGGAGGCAGACTCCTGAGGGACCAGCCACCCATTTGTCTTTCACCTCTCAGGTGCTGAGTCATCACTGGTCACCTGGTGAGCATCTGCTCCATGCAGTGGATGGCACACATCAGTCCATGTGCTCATTCTGTCACTTTCCCAGCCATACTTTTCTCTGAGTGGGAGATGGTGGTCCTGAAATGGACCTAAGCAGTTTCATCATATACTAGTGCAGGTTTTGGTGTGCTTGTAGTTACCTTCTTGTTGTTCAGATAAAGCAGTCAACCAAAAGCAGCTAGTGAGAGGAAAGTGGTGTTTTTTTTTTTTTAATTTTAATTTTGGCTTATAGTCTTCAGGGGAAGTTTCATGATGGCCAGGAAAGCATGACATGAGCAGAAGCTGGACATCACCTCTGCCACAGCAGGTGGAAAACAGCAGCAAGAGAGTAAGCCAAGTTATGACAAGAAGGAGCTGGCTAGAGCATCCTTAAGCTACCCCAACAATACACCTCCTCTAGCAAGGCTCCACCTCACCAGTTGCCATCACCAGGGGACCAAGCATTGAAAAACCATGAGGTTATATGGGGGGCATCTGATTGAAATCACCACATTCTTCTATTGGCCCTCATAAACTGATGACTTTCCAAAATGTATAATGTAATGCATTCAGTCCAACTTTAAAAGTCTCCATTGTTTTATTCAGTCACAACACTGTTCAGACATCACCATAGTCCAAGGTCTCCTAACTGTGAGCTATAAAACCAAAACCCATAAAATACCACAGAATAAACATTCACACTGCAAATGGCATTACAAGGAAAAATTTACCCAGTGGAAGATCTAAAACAGGGCAAACATCAAATCCTGCAGGTCTGTGTTTGGGGGTCTCTCACTATGGTTTGTGTCTTTGTCCCGTGACTACTCAGAAGCATCTGCGTGCCTTCCTTTCATTGATAGCCTCAGAGTTGTCCTGATACTAGACTCTACAGGAACTTTCCAGTAGCGCTAGCGTTTATTTACAGTGTCTTTGCTCTCATCTCAGGAGAGCTGGTATCGGCCTCTTTCTCAGGGGGCTTTCAGAATTGAGGTTAGAGCTTTTGGAGGGAAGAATTTTTATTTACTGAGCTTTGGGGTATACTTCTTTCATTATTTTTGGGATGAGATGGTTTGTGGCATTTATGGGTAGTAACATAAAGTACCTAATTTCTCTCAAAATGTGATTAACTTATAAAAAATTGGATTTCATAAAGCAACTCTTTTTTTTTTGAAAAAGGTATATATTTGGTAGTAGTTGCTTTGATGACAGAAAGCAAGCATTTATGAGAACATATCTCAGAAAGATAAATGCAGGGCCTCAACTTTTAACAATTTTCCTTTCAGCCCACGATTAAGCAGGAATTGGCCAGAGAGATGGCTCAGCCATTAAAGGCACTTGCTTGCAAAGTCTTCCGGCTCTGGTTCAGCTTCCCAGTCCCTACCTAAAGCTAGATGCATGAAGTGGTACATTTGTCTAGAGTTCATTTGCAGCAGAAAGAAGCCCTGGAGCACACATACATTCTCTCCCCCCACCACCCCAAGGAAGTAAAAATAAAAACTAAGCAGGAATTGCTTCTGCTATTATTAATTGTATGAACTCCATTGAGTTTATAGCTGATCTTTATTTCGTTAACCAGAAGATTTCCCACAATGAGGAAGAGGTGAACTGTTCCTGGATGGTGGGAAGTCCCTTTCTTAAAAGTATGTATTCATCAGCGATGAGCTAGACTGATATTTTAAATTCTATTTTTATTTGTGTGTGTCTGAATCAAAGAGAACCCTGGAGGCAGATTTTCCCTGCACTGTTCTTATGCTCTGGGAATTTATGGAAGAAATGACATTCTTCTCTACCCTACAACACTGTTCCTGGGTCCCTCTGGAGCAGCCTGAG
Organism: Zapus hudsonius; assembly: GCA_004024765.1. Lineage (NCBI taxonomy): Eukaryota > Metazoa > Chordata > Mammalia > Rodentia > Dipodidae > Zapus > Zapus hudsonius. The sequence continues at coordinate 16,972 of PVHP010021182.1, forward strand.
GAGTTGAAAAAGTTTAGTTGTACCACCCTGTCTAAGCAGTTGGGTTCTCTTGCTTATGGTATAGTCTGCTTTCCTGAACTCTTTCTGATGGTGTTAAACTGAGTAAGCATTGGTATAAGAGAAGGCCGACCACCTCATGTTCCCACCCACACCTCTATCACTCTTCCATGCCTGACATTTAATACATTTTCTTGTTCAATTTCATTAAACATCTCTGCATGCACTTGATATCACTCTTTCGTTCACTTTTACTAGAATTTTGGAAAGTCTGTGTACAAAAGTGCCCTGAGTTAGTAGCTCAAAGGTGTGCTTTGTGTTTTTGATAAATGACAGTAAGATTTTTCATTTCATCCTAACTTCTTGTTCTTCTTTTTAGGAGTCTGTGGGCTCCCATAGGAGCCTAGAGGGGCCGAGACTCTCCTGTGTGAGGAAACTCCAGCACAGGGAAGGCATAGGTGTGACGATCTGAAGGGTGAAGTGTTGGCTGAGAGCACACTTAGACTTCACCACATCACATCATGTCCTTTTGATTTTGAGAAGCTTTGAAATAACTGTCCTGCTTATCAGAGTCACAAAACCATGTTAGTGTGCAGGTGGATGTCTCATCCCTACAGCACACACATTCTAAGTTCTAGGTCTCCTTTCTGTTGTTTTCTGAGTGTACACCAGAGACAGATGTTCCAAGGCTTGTTTGCTGCATAAAACTCATTCCCTTTAAACTAATGAGAAAAAACTGAGTCAATAATATGACATAATTTTCTTGCAACTTTTTAATAGGCTTATAATTTTCTTTTGCCTTCTTAGCTAAGCAATTCAAATTAGAAAACTAATTTCTCTCATCACATATTTCTTAATCTTTCCTCCATTTCTTTCGTATTTGTAAAAATTTGCTTTTAGTTACCGCGAAAGTAGAATATTCAAGTAACTAATATTTTGATGATCATTGATGATTTTTATAAATTTTTAGTAGTAATTTGATATTTTGAGGGCATTGCATATAGTCCTCTGTAAATTTTATTATTTAAAGATATGTTCTTTGTTTCTTGGAGGCAAACAGAGTGAACTGTTTCTTGCCACTCAGTGTGATACTGATGTGATGATCACAGCTACCTGCTGGTTGCTTTTTTTCCTTTCATAATAGTTAAGCTCCGTCTGTGATCATGCATTCTCATCATTTACATAACTTCATTGGCATCTCCTTTCCACATGCCACCAGGATGAATGGCTGTTATGTTGATGGCACTCCACCAATAAAATATGCTGGATCCATAATAGGCAATAAATATTTAGAGAATAAAAGTGAATAAAAATGCATGTTTAGAAGAATGAATATAGTTATAATTTATTCTATCTAATATAACCCAGTTATATGAAATGAAATAATATGAAATTCAAAGCAAATTTTAGATACAGATGTATTCGTAGCACAAAACTTATTTACTCAATTCTTTTAACAGATTTTTAAAAAAAATTAGGAACCCTTTTAACAAGGCAGTTTTTTTGGGAGGAGGGCACTAGGGATCAAATCCAGGCTCTCTTAAATGCAAGCAGGCTCTCTACCAATAAGCCTCAGCCCAGGAATCCATTAGATAGTAATAAGAAAGGTTTTTAACTTTGGATCAATAATCAATTTATAGTTTGAAGATAAGTTATTTTTCCCAAGAAAACTTTTTTTTTTGCTTTTTTTTAAAGTTTGTGTATAAATCCTAAGATTGTGAGCCTTTATAGGCAATTTCTCAAACCCATAGTAAAGAACCCATATGCTACAGCCCTGATTAGTCTTTCGATTGGATTTGGAACCCTGGATGCAGATGATGGTTCTTGACTAGACATAGGACAAAACCACCCTCCAGAAGCCGACCTGTACAAATGCTTTTTCTAAGGATTTAATTGTTGCCTTCATTCTTCGTGAGGGAGGCTTTTCTATATATAACGAGATTCTAATAATTCAAACATGCGGCTGTTTTACTTAAAACTCCATGAGTCCATGAACTTGTAATCAAGACTGCAATTATTGTTAGTTCCCTTCCATGTATAATTAAGGCCCACAGAAATACAAGCCAGTAAAGTGAGTAATGCAAGGAAATTCCAAGGCTCAGCCTCCTTTGGAATATGGTTCTACACATTCAGTCTTATTTAGTTCCCTGCTGAAGATGTGTATCTTGGCCGTGGAGATTGCTGACAGCATTTCAGTCCAAGGAAAAACAACCAACCTGGCCTGTCTTCTTGTGGGGAAGCCCTTTAGAGAGGCTGGACTAGGTTCTTTCTTAAATGACTTAATTTTCCCTGGCATGTTGGTTGGCGTTACTGCCTGACTCTTGTTTTATTAAAATCCTGTTGGGCATTATGCCTCTCTGGAGCCATGTGAAGGATGCCATAGCACACCTCCCATCCACGGCTTTTTCACCTTTTTCCACTTGTGACCATTTTTGTCCAAGAAATTTTTATGTGATTTTGGGTACATGCATATATAAAATTGCTATGCAAATCACTTACTGACAATAAATATATTTATTTTAAAGTAATTCTTTAATATGCATATAATTATTATTAATGAGGAAAGCAAACTTACACACTAATAATATGAATGTGTTTATTTTACATAAAGAATTCTATCTTGGCTGAATATTTGATACTGCAAGAGAGTTATTTTCAGTGTTTCTCAGACTTGACCATATTTTGATTTTGTAATCATCAATGGTGACAGTGTCACTTTGATAAATATGTAGTATAAAATGGCAGGAATCTGTTCAGGGCCATTTCCATATTTTTATGTTATGAAACTCATCAACAATTTTTAAAGTCGAATATTCTAACATAGCACAATCTAAAGATATACAAATTTGATACTTATATTCTGAGAAATGGTTGATAGGTGTTCGTTTTTTATAAGCAAACCATTATGTTTCAGAAAGAACAGCAAACCTTGTATGAGCAAAAACACTGCAATTCAGAACATACAGCAGTCTGAGTGAGGCAGGTGCTTTAGGCAGCATCAGTTGGTGTGGGATGGTGTGAGGACATGTGCAGCACATAGTGAGCATGTTGTGTTCAGACCCAAGGCCGCAGAGAGTTCATGTGGTACAGAGTACTGTCAGAAGCACCTTGACTCACTAGGTGTCTGATTTTGAATTAAATTTCAGTCATTGAACATTCAGAAATCATTACTATTGCCAAATTCTGTGTTACCCCCCAGTGCCCCCCAGTGCTCAGTTGCATGATCCTAATATGAGGTTGCAACCTACAGTTTAAGAAGCTGAGCTCCAAGCCAAGGAATGCTTGGATGTTATTTTCTGGCCTTTAGCAACCAGAGAATCTCTTTTCTATCAGGTTAATGGAGAATTCAGACATATAGTTAAAGAGGAATTCACATGAGCTGTTACTTCTTTGAGGGAATTGATCAAATATTGGCCAATGCACAAAGCAGATTTGTGACTTCTGCTTAATTTTATGTTTGCCTTCTCAAAGACAGTTGTTGAGCAAAGACCTTTTATGCTGATTAAAGTCTATTAATAAATGGAAATTTAATTCCCTTTATTCTACCCCCATGGCTGATGAGTGTTTCTCTACACTGTGAGTACAAGTGATACATTCATTTCCTAAGTGCAGTAATTAGGCAGCACACTTCATGTTGAACTTCTGTGATGGATTTAACTACTTTTGATTCCTTTCCTTGGGCCAGTGTTTTTTTTGCGTGGCCTTCAAAGCACTGACCTTATCAAAGCAGTTCATCTTCCAGTGATCCATTTTGAAGGAATATGGGTGCCACGTTGCTTCTCTAGAATTGATCATAAGTATTATTTAGTTGGTAGCTGTGCTTGGTGATTTCACTGCCAAATAAGAGTAGAGTGAAATTTGATGGTGCTTTCCCTTTACTAATTTGGTTTGTTGGAAAGCTACTTGGTAGACCTCTTTTTTTATTGATAAGGAAAGGTATACATTAAAATATGTAAATTTAAAATATGTGCATTAGGCTGGGGATATAGCTCAGTTTTTAGACTGCTGGACTAGCGTGCACTTACCCTGGGCTTCATCTCCAGCAGTACATGAGTGAGGTGTGTTGGTGCATGCCTCTTATTTGAACACTCAGTATCAGTAGTTCAAGGTCATTCCTGGGGAGTTGGAAACCAGTATGAGATACATGAGATCTTAAAAAAAAGTTATGGCTATACTAAATTCCTGGGGATGCAGTGATGAAGCTAAGGTAACATCTATGTTTTAGGTTATACGGATACCTATACAAGTCAAATGGACCATTCTTAATAATTCTATGTGGCAGAGTTGTTCAGAAACTGTTCCAGATAAAGTGGGAGGAATTCTTCTACTTAAAACTGAAATCTCTTTTCTCGTGGAGCTTTCAGTCCATGGAGGAGTCAGATATTACCCAGAAAATGGATAATAAGTACCAGTTTATGACTTTAAAAATCATAAAGATGTCATGGTTTGATCCAGATGTCCCCCACAAATGGATGTTTTCTGAATGCTCTATCCCCAGCTGATGGAAGTTTGGATATTAGAACCTCTCTGAAGCTGTGTCATTGGAGGTGGGCTTATGGGTGTTATAAGCCAGCTTCCCCTTGCCAGTATTTGGCACACCTTCCTGCTGCTGTTTGTATACTGTGGTGGAGGTTATGTCCACCCTCTGCTCATGCCATCATTTTCCCTGCCATGATGGAGTCTCCCCTCCAGTTCGTAAGCCAAAATAAACCCATTCCTCAACAAGTTGCTTTTGCTTAGGTTCTTTGTTGCAGCATCAGAAAGGTCAACTATAACAGATTTGGTACCAGGATGCGGGGTCTGTTACTGCTAGAACCCTGATTCTGTGGCTTTGGCCTTTTGGAACTGATCTTCAGGAGGAATGTGGAATGATTTGAAATCTCAGCCTAAGAGACACCTTGCAGTGCTGTAAGTACAGCTTCATGAACCAGAATGCAGAATGGTCAGAGTTGAAATACCTGAATGCAGTAAGGACTATGGACTGTGAGATTTGGCCTACAAGGGTGAGAAAGAACTTTGTCAGGACTGTGCCAGAAGCAGTTTGTGTGAGAGGCTTGCTGTGTTCTGCCTACCTGTGTCCTGAGAACTGGTGCAGGGTTGCTTTGCCTGGAAACAGACTGCTGTGAGCAGATGGAGCTGCACAGAAGGGAAAGAAATTGCTGTCCATTCAGCTACAATTGTTTGAGAGATGACAACCATTGAGACTGGGCCAGGTGATCTGCATTGGGAAAGCAGGACGAATTTGGACTCTTGAAGTAAGGGACCTGAGTGCTGGAGGAGGTTTCCTGCTCTTAAAAGTCAGCTTTGTTCCTCCTGGATTGACAAGTTGATAGCCCATCTGGCACTATGGAGTATAACAGATGCAGGAAGAGAGGATCATTGGATTTTCAACATGGGTTTTGGCCATGGGCATTGTGAAGCAGGTGTGTTGGATTGCCTGTATGGAGGCCTGCTGGAGCCATGAAGATGAACTGTGGGTTGTGGTGGAGATCCAGTGAAATGCCAGGACTATGGATGGCTGCCATGGAGAGCTGCCAGCAGGATGGAGTTTTCCCAGACTGTGAGTAGCCTAGCTGGAGGGGCAGAATCAGATCTCCAATGGCTTATTACTGGTTATAATTATTGGACATGGAGTTAAGAGTTTGATTTTGCCCTGCTTGTTTTAAACCTTATATTGTTTGGCTCAATCTGTTTTTGCCATGCCCAATGCTATCTTTTGCAGTGTGAATGCTTTGTGCCATTATGGGTTTGCTTTTTGGTATTATGGCTCAGTTGAAAGAAAAACTATGGAGACTTATGGAGTTGATCTGAACACATTATATTTTATATCATATATGATTATTAATTTATGGGGGCCAGGGGCAACTGTCATGGTTTGATGCAGGTGTCCCCCACAAATGAATGTGTTCTCAATGCTTGATCCCTAGCTGATGGCAGTTTGAGTATTAGAACCTCACTGAAGCTGTGTTGTTGGCAGTGGGCTTATGGGTGTTACAGTCTGCTTCCACTTGCCAGTATTTGCACACCTTCCTGCCGCTGTTTGCAGTGCTGTGGAGGAGGTGATGTCCACCCTTGGCTCATACCATTGTTTTCCCTGCCATGATGGAGTCTCCCCTCCAGTCCACAAGCCAAAATAAACCCATTCTTCAACAAGCCACTTTTGCTTGGGTTCTTTGTTGCAGCATCAGAAAGGTTGACTACAACAAAGACCATATAATACAATTTGACCTGATTGTGGACTAGAGAAATTCTTCCTAAGAATTGCAAGTATTTGTCATAATCGAGTATTTCAGATGGAAAAAGCATGTGTAAAAAGCAAGGGTTGTGGTAGGAGTGTGGGGGATGGTGTGTTCAAGGAGCTGCAGGGAGACCTGAGTGATTCCAGCAGGGCCATGCTTGGTCATGCTTGTGCAGCATGATATGAGCCATCTAGGAAGACAAGAAGAGTCCCACCATGCAGGACCTTGGCTATTCTAACAAGAATGGTGCCCCTTCAGAGCTTATGGGACACAGGAATTAGGAGGAATTAGGAGGATGTGAGTGCTGGGTGGAGATAGGTGAGCTGAAACATGAAACAGGGCTGGTGACAAGAACCTGTGAAGCATAGCTTGTGACTGTAAGAGCAGCGATGTGAAGTCAGGTCGAAGGAGGGTATGTTTATGCTATACAGGGCTTCAAGAGAGAACGGGTTGAGGAATGTAGGGTTGTTAAAACGCTTTCGTCTTCACCTCTAAGGAGAAGTTATGTTTTGTCTTGTCAGCCTGTTTAGTAAACAGAATGGAAGCTATTCAGGGCCTTCTGAAATAGTTCCCATGTGGCCAAAATCTCTGAAGTCAGGATGCCACACATAGTGTGTGCATGAGAATAGTATGAGGTGACTAAGGGGGAGGAGCACAAGTTGGAAGAGCAGCACCACTGAGTTCTAACCTCTCCCCACCGGGCTCAGTGGTCATTTAGAATGCCAGAGCAGTAACTTTTTAAACACTAGCCTGGTGCCTTGAAGTGGTTAAGTTTAGGACTCCTAGGTGATTTGTCTGTAACAAGCTACATCTTAGACTCTGGGTCCAGCTGGTTTATCCAAGATTATTTTTGTAAGGCTAATGCTCATACTAAAATATGTTGTAATAGAGTTAATGAACTGAAAAGAAACCCCACAGAATCACATGAGTGTGTGTAAATATCATTGAACTAAGTGCATCTTCTTTGTGAAGCATGGTGCTATGGGTAGAGACTTTGGCTTTTGTTCAAGGAAATAACAGAAGCTACCAGAGTGGTTTGCATGCCGATTTTTGCATTGGTTGAAATACCATAGTTGGCTTTGGAGTCTTGTTTCACTCATGCTGCCCATCTTCTGTGTCTTTAGCAAAGGTTGAATAGGCCGTCTGTCTCAATAGACCCTTTGCTTATTATTCTGTATGAGGTTGGGTGGCCCAGCGTATTATAAGATGGCCAGATACTCAGCTTTGGAAATTAAATAATAGATCTAGCAGTGATAATGGCTTTATCTTTGCATACCTATTTTTATCTCGAGTCAAAAGGTCAATCTTGTATAGACATAATTTCAACACTGTATGGTTGTAGGTAAAAAGCACATGCATTATTTTAAGTCCTCATTGGTAGCCAGGCTTGCTGGCACGTGTGCCAACCCAGCACTTGGGAAGCTGATGCAGGAGGATAACAAGCAAGGCCATAGCATGGGCTGCATAGTGAGCTGCTGTCTACAAGAGAAAGAAAGTCCTTATTGATGACACAGACAAATAATGCCTACTTTCAGAAGCCACTGTGAAGGGTAAATAAGGCCTTTGATTTGTTCATTCATTAGATATTTATTAAACATTTGCAGTGTACAAGACAGTGTACTGGTCATTAGAAATTAGACAGAGAACAAAACCCAGTCTTGGCTCCCATGGAACTCATGTTCAACTTAATACTTGAATCTCATGTTGTGTTTGATTAGGAAGTGGTTGATTGAATTATCACCACCCAAAATTAAACAAAAACTTGTTGGCAAATGCTTTGAGAAACATTTTATGATTTTAAATAATTTGTGTGTATGTATATACATATGTGTGTTTATATGTGTGTGTTTATATGTGTGTATGTGTGGGTACATGTGTGCATGTATGTGTATATGTGTATGTGTGTATGTATATGTGTATATGTGTATGTATATATGTATATGTGTGTGTGCATGTGTGTGTGCATGTGTGTTTTTATGGAGGTCAGAGGACACCCTTGAGGTATTTCTCCTTTCTACCTTCTTTTGAGACAGGGTTCCTCTTAATTTTTTAAAATATGTGTGTGTGTATACACATAATGTGTATGTTTTTATGTGTATGGGTGAATCATGGGGTATATGTTAAGGTCTGAGGACAACCTGGAGGTTTTTGTACTCTCTCCCTCCACCTTACCTGAAACACAGGGTCTCTTTTGCTACTTCTTTTTTGTTGCTTTGCTTTGTGTGTGCCAGTCCAGCTGGCCCAGGAGCTTCCAGATTCTCTGGCTCAGTCTTGTCCTGCAATAAGTGCATTGTGATCACAGATGCATGCACTGGTGTGTGTCATGGTTGATGTGGAGAAGGACTTAGGTGAATAAGATTAGCATCATTAATCATGGAACCATCTCCCCAGTCTTCCAGTCTTCATTTTTTATCATTTTTGTTTTGTGTTTCAATTAAAATAGGGATGTTGATATATTTTGCATGCCAATTTTAAGGTTCTAAGGCGGTGACTTTTTATGTGTGCAAACTATGTTTACAACACGGCTCCCTAAGGTTTGGATGAGTGGTATAAGGTGAGGCAATAATATTTTTGTTTTTATGCTCACGATAGTTCTTTGAGCAGCTAAAGTTGAGACTCACTGCTTTAAAGATTGGAACTTTATATGAACATTTACACATTGGGACTAATGACAGATATGCTATTTATGTATCCAGGAAATAGACCTCATGTATACATAGAGTTATGCCATTGACTACGGAATGAACAAGTTTGATGATAGGTTTGCAAAAGTAATCTGCGGTTCACACATCCTGCATGTGTGGATTCTGGGCATGAGAGCTGCAGTATGTCTGTCTTCCCTTTCTTAAATCACTTTACTCTGTAGCCCTCATAGTCTCACTCATAAAATAAGGAGCTTGATTAAATACAATGAAAATGCCTGTCCAGTATTAGAAATCTGCTCTTCTAATGCTGCATTTAATGCCTCAGTGTATGAATTATCTGTTAAAAGAATGGTTTCCTGCAGTGCTGTCTTACTCCCTCCCTTCCTTGCAGATAAACTAGTGGTAGACATTTGTCCAGAGCTTATCAGATTATCATCTGGCCAACACAGAACATCTCACTCTAGAGGTGCATAAAGATAGGCATGTCTTTATCATCTGTGAAGTAGGGAACCAAGAGGAAGGGCTGGGAGAACTTGATAATCACCTTGGATGCTGAGTGAGCTGAGGAAGAACATACACATGGGCCAACCCAGTATAGAAGCCATGAGAAGCAAGATGCATATTTTGTGGCCATGAAGCGCCATGACATGTCTCATGGCACAGAATGCTGGTGAAAATGTGTTTGTCTCCATCCTGGTCCCAGTACCGATCCCCAGGGGCCCATCTGTGTTCATTCTTGTCACTGGGCTACCATGAAATTTCTTGTCTCCTTGCTATTTCTCCTTCCTTATATTCCCTTTGAGTAGGACATTAGGTCAATGGGCACTTTTCAGTAACCAGTCTGGCAATATTTAAGATAGAAATGGGGTAGCAACCATAAGCAAAATACTGCAAAGTTATAGAAAGAATGATGAGAGTAAATTATAGTCTTAGCTCTGTCCCAAAATAGCTCAGTGACCTTATCCAAGGTGCTTGACACTACCAGGTTTGTCTAAAATGGGAATGGTGCAATCTCCTAGGGATGGTATCATGAAAAAAAAAAAAGGCTACAGTTGGAGAAATGCTTTGGAGTGGTAAAAGGGACTGTCCGTGAGAGGTTAGCCTTGTTAGCAGTTTTGTGATGTTGGCTTTCATCAGCTCCTCCAAAATTGTGAAATATGCACAAAAGGCCAGATTTATAAGTATTCATCCACTCAGAATTATTTCTTTGCTCTTGAAAGCCTTTGATATACACAGCCTGAGTTTTCTTCCAATAGCCATGTTTTTATTCTTATAATTTATAATAAGTGATTTTTTTTTTTTTTTTTTGGTTTTTCGAGGTAGGGTCTCACTCTAGCCCAGGCTGACCTGGAATTCACTATGTAGTCTCAGGATGGCCCTGAACTCAAGGCAGTCCTCCTACCTCTGCCTCCCCAATGCTGGGATTAAAGGAGTGCGCCACCATGCCTGGCTTTCATTCTTACAATTTCTAATTATTTGCTGCCTAGATCATCTCAGATGTTTTCATTCACATTCATTCATGTATTTTTACGTATATATTTACTTTTGTCATGTGTGTCTGAGAGTGTGGATGCTAGAGGACAGGTTTCTGGTTGGTCCTTGCCTTCTTCCCCCTGTTTTTGAGGCTCACCACTCCTTTCTCAAGCTACTGCGAAATTCTTGCACTGGGATTGCAGAAGCCTTTCACAGCATCTGGATTTTACATGGGGCCTGGGGATCTAAATTCAGGTCCTCATGCTTGCAGGGCAAGTACTTTACCCACTGTGACATCACTCCATCCCTTTTTTCTTTCACGAGGTTCTGGTGAAAATGTAGAGACATTTTGTGTGTGCTTTGTTATTAATCCAGATGTTATTGTCGTCTTGCCTTGAACCCTGTGAGGAGCAGGAATTCGGTTATGCTTGTAAATAACTGGTGGATCTTGTCCTCGGCTGACACTTCATATCAGCATTGTGCTGTTTCCCTCTCTGGATTGGGCACTCAATGGGAGCAATAAAACTTCAGAACTGAAGAAAATTGGCCCTGCAGGGAACATGCTTAGCATCTGGACTTCATGAAGGCTGAATCAAACAAGGCTTTCTCACTCCTAGATGTGTCTCCTTTCACACAGACAGGTAGCTGAGGAGAGATAAGGTAAAATAAAAGGAAAATGGAATCTGTCTATTGGCACAGGACCAAAATCCCTCCTATCTTTTACTTTCCTTCTGCATTCCCACACGTGGATTACTTCTTCCTTCTGAAAGTGCTGCTAGGTTTTCCAGGGCATTTAAATTTTTTAAATTAAATTTCAATTTTTATTAATTTTTTTCTTAACTTATTTGCAAGAGGGGGAAATGGGTACACCAGGGCTTCTTGCAAGCAGATACATGCACCACTTTGTGCTTCTCGCTGTATGTGGGTACTGGCCAACAGGTTTTATAAGCAAGCAACTTTAATTGCAGAGCTATCCTTCCATCTCCCTCGGTACATTTGAACATGGAAATCATTCTCTTTCTCAACACCACGTCAGTTTATGAGAGAGGCAAAAGCATAAGTATTTCTTTAAATTTTTATTTATTTTCAAGGAGGGGGGGGGCTCTAGCTACTGCAGATGAACTTCCGGTGCATCTGTCACTCTGTGCATCTGGCTACTCCTGGGTGCTGGGGAATCGAACCCGGGTTGTTAGGCTTTGCAGACAAGCACCTTAACCATTGAGCCATCTTTCCAGCCACAAATCTGAACTTTTGATATTGTAGAATAATAAAGAGATGTACCAGATGTCGATCTAATATTGCATATGGAACATGGTATCTGCTTCTAGTATCTCTCCAAGATGGAGTCACATGAGGACTCACTCCACTCTTTCTGCAACATTGTGTGGTAAGATGTGAAAGTGTGGTCAGCCAGGGAAGCCCGCCAGAGCTTTGGAGTCTGGAGTTGGTATTAGACTTCATCTGCATAGTAGTAGCAGCTACTCAGATTCTAGTTCCTCTTCCCTGGGCAAAAAGCATCTTCCCTGAATCATGCTGTTAGGAAAAATCTTTTTTTGTAAAGTGGTATAGCATAGTCCAAGGCTGCCATTTATCCAATATTCCTATAAAAAGTGTGACCCAAGCCTTTAGGTATGCCGAAGCATTTATCCAGCAGAATATTCCATGAATTCTTGGGCTGAGAGGATGTCTCCAGAGCTAGTCATGAAGCCAAGCCTTTCAAGGGATTATGCAGGCATTGAGCACCTCTGGTTTACTTAGTTAACCCTTTCTGCACACATGTCCAGTCATGTGGTATTGGAAGCTAGTCTTTGTGAGTGTTGGGCTTATTGTATGTCTGGATTTTATCTCCCTTTGAGAGTGTTGAATTTTGTCCTGACAAACAGTTCATTGATTTGGGAGTCAGCCAGATTGTTTACAGGACTATTTTTAAACCACCTGAGGGTATTTCTAGGGTAGTCTTGCTGTAGGCCACTTTAATCTTTTCTGAAGTCTCTGAACACAGTTATCTCATGGAATTTCTTGTCTCTGACAGGGCACAATGTAAATGTCTCCCAGCCTGTTGAGAACTCTGGAAGTTGTTCATTGAATAACTTCTCTGCAGGACTTCCTGGTCTCAGAGTTGTCCTTTGCCCAGCTTCAAGAGCTGACCCTCTGGATTTCATATTGCTATTTTGGTAAAGACTCAAGGAGATGGTTCAGTTAGAAAAAATGTGTCTTCCACAAGCATGAGGACCTGAGTTCAAATCCCCACCACTGTTGTAAAAATGTCAGGCATGGCATTGCATTCCTTTAATCCTAGTTTTTGGGGATGCAGAGATGGGTGGATTACTGGCCAGGTAGTCTAGTAAAAATGGTGAGCTTCAGGTTCAGTGAGAGATTCTTTCTCAAAAAATAAGTCTGAGAACAATCGAGGAAGATAATGGATGCTTCCCTCTGGTCTCCATATGAA
>PVHP010021183.1:6384-29911 GCA_004024765.1 Zapus hudsonius
GGACCCACAGACACCTGCAGATCAGGCCCAGGGCAGCAGGACCCACAGACACCTGCAGATCAGGCCCAGTGCAGCAGGACCCACAGACACCTGCAGAGGCGGGGAGGGGAGGAGGGAGGGACAGCAGGACCAACAGACACCTGCAGTCCAGGTCTTGTGCAGCAGGACAGACCAGGATCAGGGGCAGCAGGACCCACAGACACCTGCAGACCAGACAGGGTGGGGGTGGGGCAGCAGGACCCACAGACACTAGCAGAACAGACACCTGCAAACCAGTCCCAGGGTAGCAGGACCCCAGAGATGGCAGGTGTTGCCTGGCAACTAGCTCAGGGCTCACGCGTCTCTCTGAGGCTCCACTTCCCAGAGGCGTTGGCAACCGCCAGCCTGGAGGAGTCCCCAGGTCTCCACTCCAGTCAGGGGCCCACAGAACATCATGCAGGTGAGAGGCAGGCCCTGGGGGGCACCGGTGGGGTGACCAGCTGAGCCCCAGGATGAGGGGCGCCAGTGGAGTGGGCAGGCTCTGAGGTTGGGCTCAAACTTTTGTACTTGGTGTGAAAGTTGTTGAGCATCTCAGCCTCGTTTTGCGAGGAATCTAAATTATCCCTGGGAGAAGCCATTCAAGACTTCAGTGAGAAGCTAGAGGACTTTTATTGCCCTCTGCCGCTCTGCAGAAAAAATAAACAGATGATAGATACAAAAATAAACAGGCGGGGCGTGGTGGCACATGCCTTTATTGCTATAAATATGAAGTCATCCTGAGACTACATTGTGAATTCCAGTTCAGCCTGGGCTAGAACAAGACCATGCCTTCAAAAAAAAAATCAATATTACCTGTAACAATCTATAGATTCAATGCAATTTTGCCAACTTTTAGCAATATTTTTGGCAGGAATAGAAAAGCCTACTTTAGAAGATTGGGTGCTGGCCCATTGGGTAAGAGCATTTGCTGTGCAAGCGTGAGACCGGAGTTTGATCCCCAGCACCCACATAACAAGGCTGGGCATGACCGCATAGGGGTGGTGACTACTGAGGAGACAGAAATCTCATCAGAGTGCTGATAAGTGACTTTGGAGTCCCGGCACTAAACTAGACATCTTTACCACCCACTCCTAGGCTCTGGGAACACTGGAGAAGAGAGGACAGAAGGAATTAAGAGCCCGGGATGGGGAGGAGTGCTGTGGAACACACTATTTAATGGTCATCAAATGGCTATTATAGTCATGAACTATGGCAACTGTCATTACCCGCACCATCTGGACCCGTCAATATTCTGAGCAGGATGAGGGAGGCCAGCTGAGGGCCTCATTGGTCCTTGGGGGGTTATTAGCAGTTAATGGTTGCTGGAGGATCAGGAGACATTTTCTGCGGCGGTGTAGAATATATGTGTTCTGGTCAATGACCTCCCACCCATGCTTGTGTAAACAACTTTAAACTCAGTAGGTCCCACAAACACCCAAGGATTAAAAGACATCAAAGTAGAAGAGGGACTAGATGGGAAGAAGAGAGGGTTCAGTGGAAGGAGGCAATGAGAGAAGAGGATAATTCAAATCTATTGTATGCGTGTATAAGGCTATCAATAAAAATGACTAAAAACAAGGGAAAAGTGAACAGAAAAAGACATTCGAACTATTGAAAGATTCCTAGCCTCTTCTCCGGTGTACGCTGTGACAGTCCTGTGAAGCTGTACACAACAAATAAAAACTAGGTCACCTGCAAGTCTTGAACACAGAGGCCAAATCATGCCTGTGCTTTGTAGAATTCACGTAATCAGCAGTGAATTCTCCATGGCTTATAAATTCATCTTCTTAATATTTAATATATGTACTTTCAATTGACTCTTTTAAATTAGACTTCTCTGGAACGTTGAGGGTATGCAGGTGTCCTGTTTATCGAAGCGGGTAATCCCATTTGTGTTGGGAAATGAGAAAAAGTAAGCCACTTCGCTCTGTCCTTCAAACGTATCTGTAGAGGTCATGAAGAGTTGTGTACTCAGAAGTACTATGGACCAGCCATTTCTAGAAATACATACTAACATGCACAGCTGTGTCAAGAGGTTTGTTTTCTTTTCTCTTTTTGTAGGATCCAAATGAAGATACAGAATGGAATGAAATTTTAAGAGATTTTGGCATTCTTCCTCCAAAAGAAGAGCCCAGGGATGAGATTGAAGAAATGGTTTTACGTTTACAGAAGGAAGCGATGGGTATAGTCGTGCATTTGGTGGGCTGATGGTTGGGGATAATACATAGTCATTCGATATCATTTAATATAAACCCCACCCATTTATTCAAAATTGGAATATTGCCATCTGAAATGTCTAGATCACACTTTGAAAATTACATGCTAGTCAATAAGAAAGCTAAAACGTGCTGACATAACCTCGTGAGAGTTCTCCTACCATATCCCTCTAGGTATTCCTATTACTTTTGACTCACCTCAAAATAATCCTATGTAGTAATGTCTTCTTTATCAGATTTGTGAGGACCTGAAGGGAAACCCAAACTTATAGGATCTAATTTTCATAATCTGTAAACTATTATGGCTGATTGCTAGAGGTTTGTTAAATGATATTACAGATCTCCATTTTTCTAAGATCTTGGTTCTCTCGATACTATAAAAATAATGTTTAAATGATTTGACAATATGTAATTCATGTTTCAGTTAAACCATATGAAAAGATGACACTTGCGCAGTTGAAAGAAGCTGAAGATGAATTTGATGAAGAAGATATAAGAGCTATTGAAACATATAGGTACAGTGTTGGGAAATTTAGGAATTTCTGAATGAGAAATTGGCCAAAAGTCTTATTAAGGATCTCTTTTTAAAAATATTTTTATTTATTTATTTTCAAGGGGAGAGAGAGAGAGAGAGAGAGAGAGAGAGAGAGAGAGAGAGAGAGAGAGAGAGAGAGAGGGCACACTAGGGCCTCCAGCCACTGCAAACAAACTCCAGATGCATGTTCCACTTTGTACATTTGGCTTGTGTAGGTACTGAGGAATTGAACCAGGGTCATTAGGCTTTGCAGGCAAACTGTCTTAAACACTAAGCCATCTCACCAGCCCAAGTATTTTTTTAATTATGTATGTGTAAACAGAGAGAGATAGTGACAGAGAGAATGGCTATGCCAGGGCCTCTAGCCACTGGGTAGGAGCTCCAGATGTATGCACCACTTTGTGCTTTCGTGGGTACTGGAGAATCAGATTCAGGTCATTAAGCTTGTCAGGCAAGTGCCTAAACTGCTGAGCCATCTCTCCAGCCCTTATCAAGGATCTCTTATACGTAACAACTTGCTTTTCTCTTGCTGCTTGCAAGAGTCCAGCCTGGACTTTTGACAGTTTAAATATGATGTGTCACCATGTGGGTATCTTTGAGCTTATCCTGCTTGGAGTTTGTTGACTAGATTGGATTTTAGATTAATGTTTTCAGTCCAGTTTGTGAAGCTTTCAGCCACTGTTTCTGAAAATAATCTTTTCTGCCTCTTTCTCTGTGTCCGCAGCTTTTGAGAGTCTCACAATGTGTGTGTTGATGTGCTTTGCTAGTGTTCTGCTGGTCTTTTAGGCCCTGTTCACTTTGCTGCGTTCCCTTCAATAATAGACCAGTCTTATCTGAATTTGCTGTTTCTTTTGCTTGTTCTAATCTTTGAAGCTCTCCAGTATGTTCTTCATTTCAGTTCATTTACTTTTTAGTTCCTCCAAAGAGATTTTACTCATACCACTTGTAATATGAAATATGTAGTATTTTCCCCCCACACCAATCAGTGGTACTAACTGGATACCCTGCAATTCAATTTAATTCTGATACTAACTACCTGAGTTAGAGAAGCTCCCGCCTTGAGAGATCACTTCATACCTACCATGGTGATCATAACACAAAAGATGTACAGTAGTAAAAACACTGGCATGGGTGTGGAGAAACTGGAAAACTTGTCATAGGTGGTCAGCATGCAAGAGTGCAGCCACTTAGAAGCATTCTGGTTCATCCTCAAAAAGTTCAACAGACTTCTACTACTTTTAGTTAAATAAACAATTCTACTTGTGGGCACAAATGCAAGAGAATTAAAGATAATATCATCAACTACTGATTGTGTATCAGTTCTTTTCTCAATCCAGGGACAAAATCCTCAAACAGAAGCAGCTTTTGGAAGAAAAAGGGCTTAACGTGGCTTAAAGTTCCAGAGGGTAGAGTCGGTCCTGTCAGGGAAGGCATGGCATGAGCAGAAAGCCAGTGTCACATCATCACATCAGTAGGGAGGATGTAAAGAGAGAGAGAGCAGTAAGCAAGGGCCAGACTGTAACACCCGCAGGCCCCCATCCCCAGTGACACACTTCCTCCAACAAAGTTCTGCCTTCCCAGGTTTCAAGGTTCCATAACCTTCCCAAACAGTACCACTAACTGGGGATTGAGTATTCAAACATGACATTTCACATCTAACTGCCAGAGTGGATAACTAAATTGACATATGGATACAATAGGCTATTACTTGGCCATAACGCAAAATGAACTACCTACATAGATGAACTTTTCCTTCATGAGAAGGGGAAGAAACCAGTCACAAAAACTGTATAAACAGAAAACATATTACCAAATTCAAGGTCCTGGGAGGAGCAGGTAGGGAGTAACTAACTACAAGTGGATACAAGATTTATCAATAGTGATCAAAGGAGTTTTTAAAAATGTTTTATTTATTCTTTTGAGAGAGAGAGAGAGAGAATGGATGTGCAAACAAATCCCAGAAACATGTGCCACTTAGTGCATCTGGCTTTATGTGGGTACTGGGGGACCAAACCCAGACCAGGCCATCAGGCTTAGCAAACAAGTGCCTCTAACTGCTGAGCCATCTCTACAGCACTCAAGATGATTTTTTTTTACCTAGATGATGGTTTCTCAACTTTTGATCTATCTCCTACAGATCTCTGGAGCAGCTCTTTTCCTGGGAGTGACTGTGGCCCAGCCATGTCTCACTGGAGGCTACATCCTCTTAGCATGCTTTGCCTCTTTCCATGTGACTCAGGGCAACAGGGTGAAGATCAGCAAGACACTCACAGAATGGGTCATAGACATGGATATATCATTTTGTTGTTCTCTTTGGTTATAATCTACCTACAAAGGAAGCTGGCAAGTGTGGTCCTCCTGTAAGCCCTACAAGAGGAACCATGATGTTTCTTTGGTTCTAATCAGACCTCAGAACAAGATACAGAAATGAAAGCAAACATATTTAAAAAAAAAAAAAACAAGAAGAGGGCTGAAGAGATGGCATGGCAGTAAAGGCACTCGCCTGCAAAACCTAACAACCCGAGTTTGATTCCCCAGTTCCTGTGTAAAGCCAGATGCACAAAGTGGCACATGCATCTGAAGTTTGTTTGCAGTAGCTGGAGGCCCTGGTATGCCCATTCCCCCCCCCTCTCTCTGCTTGCAAATAAATAAATAGAAAAGAAAAATATTTTTTAAAAAGGAAAACAAAACAAGAGATGGGCTGGAGAAATGGCTCAGCATTTAAAGGTGCTTGCTTGCAAGTCTGATAGCCTGGATTCAATTCTCCAGTACCCACATAAAGCCAGATGCACAAAGTGGCACATGTGTCTGGAGTTCATTTGTAGGGGCATGACACCATGATGTGCCCTTTCTCACTCTCTCTTTCTCTCAGATAAATAAATAGATGTCATTGGCCAGGTAAGTAGCTATGACATAAGCAAATCAAACCCAGAAGCTCCTATAATTTAAAAGGATGAAGAAAAAAATCTGTAGATCCCATGAACCTCCTGCAGTAAGTTTTTGTGCCAAATCTACTAAAGAAGCTTCCCATATTCCTCTTTCTCTTGTATGCTACAGTACTAGAGGCTCAAACCCTAAACCAACATTTCGTAGAATTTTTTAAAAAAAATATTTAATTCATTTATTTGCAAGCAGACAAAGAGAGAAGAGAAACAGGCACACAGAGAGAGAATGGGTATCCGAAGGCCTCTCACCACTGCAAATGAACTTCAAATGCATGTGCCACTTTGTGCATCTGGCTTTACATGGGTACTAGGGAATTGAATCTGGGTCATTAGGCTTTGCAGACAAACACCTTAACTGCTGAACCATCTCCCCAGGCCCTAGATTTTATTACAGCAAGGATAATGAATGTGATTTAGGGTCTGTTGAGCACACTCACCGGATGTTTGAACTCCAAGCTGAATCAGGCAGGAAGAAGTGGCAGTGCCCAGAGCCTTCACTTAGCTGGCCCTAACCTAGAATTTGCGTCATCCTTTTGTAGCTGCTGATCAGGCAGCAGCTTCGGTTTCTCGGGTCATTGCTAGGGAAACAGGTTGCTAGAGTCAACAGTGTTTACTGCACCTTTCTGAGTCGGAGTAATTCAAAGCTAGTGAAGGCCAGCAGTGGGAACTGCAGTTCCAGATCCCCCTTGGCAGACCAGTTTTGCAATGTTCTGGGAGTCCTTCCTGGAGCCCAGTCTCCAGTCTATCTCCTTTGCCTTGCCAATGAGCTTGCAAAGCACTTATCCCTCAGATTAAGCTCCTTTCTGCTTCAAATATCCAGAGAGCGTTCTGTGTGTGTAAGTGAATCACAACTGATGTGAAAAATGCAGATTAGTGAACACTATGGGACTTCTTGGTGGCAAGACTAACCCATGTGTTCACATACCTTTCTCCCCTGCCCGAGTCCAGTGAATGGAAAGAGACAGGAAATCGGGATGGAGGGAGTGCTTGCTCTCTGAACTGGTTGGCTTGCTTTTGAGGAATGCGCTTGATGACAAGTACAGCTCTTTCTCAGAATTAATTAGTCCAGGGATGGGTATTCCCTAGAGGATCAGCCACCTGAATGCCAGAACAAGAATTCAGGAAATAAGATGTAGTTAACACATAGAGAAAGGTGGGGAAAGAAGTATTCCAAGCAAATTTAAGAGATAGAAAATCAGTAAAAATAAAGAGATATTAAGGACAATTATAGTTTAGTAATTTCTCAAGGTTTCATTTAGCATGGATTAGTTGTTATGAAAAGGGTTTTCATCTGATGTTTCTAACATGTAAAATGAAGCCAGCGTGCCCTAACATGAAACTATTTCATTTGACTTATTTATTTGTTTATGTTGGTATTATTGGGGATGAAACCCAGGCCTCCTGCATTTTACACAAATGCTCCATCATTGAATTATATCTTCTGCTTAATTGGCTTCATATATCTAAATATTCAACAGCTTAAACAACAAAGAATGTAATTTTGAGAGTTGTTCAAGGCTTAATGCTCTATGTGGATGAATAATAAATAAAAATGTGTCAACTTCTCCCTGGGTGCCAGATTCCTTGTTAATTTCCATCTTGTGTTATCTAATTTTCTCATTGCGGTGACAATATGTCAGACCAAGCAACTTAAAGACAGAGAGGTTTCTCTGGGCTCACAGTTGAAGGGAACAGTCCATCATGGTAGGGAAGGCATGGTGGCTGGGACACGTGGTGGCTCTTCTCATTATACCCACCATGACAACAAAGAGAGAGGCGAATGCTGGCTCTCCACTAGCTATTTCCTTTTTATTCACTCCAGGACCCCCGTCCATGGAACTGTGTCACCCACATTCACGGCAGGTTTCCCCTTTAGTCAGACTTCTCTGGAAATGCCCTCTCACATATCCAGAGGGATACCTTCTAGGTGATTCCAAATGCAGTCAAGTTGGCAATGAGGGTTGACACCACTCATGTATTATCTCATCTAATCCCCAGCAATCCATGTGATTAGATATTATTATTTCTCCCACATATATTGGGGAAACCGAAATTTACAGAAATTGCATAATTTGCCCAAGTTCATGCTACTACTAATTACTGGGACTGGCATTTAAACTTTGATTGAGTCTGACTTTAGAGTTCAAATTCTTTTTAAAATTTTTTTTAGTTTTTATTTATTTATTTGCAAATAGAGAGAGATACAGAGGAGACAAGCAGAGAGAGAATGGGCACACCAGGGCCTCTAGCCACTGCAAAGGAACTCCAAATGCATGTGCCACTTTGTGCATCTCGCTTTATGTGAGTACTGGGGAATAAAACTCCAATCATTAAATTTTACAAACAAGCCCCCTAACCGCTGAGCAATCTCTCCAGCCTGGGTTCTAACTCTTAATCACTCTCCTTTGCTAACTCTACCTATAATACATTCATGTTTATAAAGCAGTTGTCAGTGTTCACAAAGGCTTTGGATTGCATATTGGCTTGTCATCTTATAAACATGGAGATAGTTACAGTACTGACTTTATAAAGGTTTTGCAAGGGCTAAATTAATGTGTTTAATTTAGTGCCCAGCAGCATAGTTAACACTCAATAAATGTCAAATATTATTAGTACAGGTATTCTCTTAAGAAGTATTTAACCAGTGTGTGAAAGTTTGCTGGCCCAATGCCTGAACAACCTAGTCTTAAATAAAAATAAATTCAAAAGCCAGTAATAAACTTCTTATACTTGGTAATAATCATGATAGTACAAATTCCCACATAAAAAATTGGCATTATAAATTTGTTAGTGAATATCCTATTATTTAAAGTATATATGTATTTGCATATCTATACCCATTATATCCATTGCTAAATTATTACTGAATGCTCAGTATCCTTAAGAATATGTCAATTTTTATCTAAATTTATTTATAATTAGAGAAAAGCGGTTACAGGAATGGAAAGCACTTAAGAAGAAACAAAAATTTGGAGAATTAAGAGAAATTTCTGGAAATCAGTATGTGAATGAGGTCACAAATGCAGAAAAAGATTTGTGGGTTATAATTCATCTTTATAGAACAAGGTAATTACCACAGTATTTCCAAATGTTGATGTCCTGAAGTTTCAAAAGACATTTCTGGTTTTAGGTTCCATAATGCCTATGGCACAGAATATTTAAGAAAAAGAAAGACATCTTTACAAAGAATACATCTGTAGAGTTTTTGATGGTCATTGGCTTTAGGGATTAAACTAAGTATTTTTAAATATTTTCATTTCTAATTTGAAGAAGTTCACATTTGGCAAAAAAATTAGCCCTCAGTGGGAGTGTTAAAACTTAAAAAAACCCAATATGTATTGTTTATTTACAAGCACAGGATTACAGACAAAAACAGAGACAGAGACAGACAGAAAGAGAGTCAGAGAAAGAGTGAATGGGCACATCAGGGCCTCCAGCCACTGAAATGAACTCCAGACTGATGTGTCACTTTGTGCAACTGGCTTTACATGGGTAATGGGGAATTGAACCTGTGTCCTTAGGCTTTGCAGGCAAGCAAGCGCCTTAACCACATAGCCATCTCCCCAGCCCCCAGTCAAAACTTTTTATTATGAACAATGTCAGAACCATAGAAATGCTGAGTGAATAAGAAAGCAAATACCTTAAGCACCTGTGACATAAATTCAACAGTGAACATTTCGCTGTGATTACATCATTTTCTGTGCATGGATGTGTATTTGTATGTTTGCAGAGCTATTTCAAATTATTCAGAGTGTGATCTAATCTTAAATACTTCAGCATGCATTTCCAAAATATAGGATGTTGAAGAGGAAGAGAAGTTCTTTTTCTCCCTTTGCCTATCTTGTGCTCTCTTTGTCTGGGACCTGCAAGTTAGACAAGCGAAAGGCAAAGTAACAAGAGAAGGGAGGGAATGAAGTAAAGAATAACTGGAAGGGATGGTGCGGTGGAAACTTGGGGCTCACACAGCACGTTAAGAAAAGAAAAATAAACTTGTAGAGAAGTGACATTTCTACAGAAAAGGGACAGTGATTGCCCAGGGAGAACAAATTATAAGGAAGAAAAGCTATGAGGGAAATTAATGGGAAATAACGGTGGTTTTAGGTTTCTTATGCCCACTGCTCTGATGATAAAAGTTGGGTGGTTTAAATGTTGATGGGCCCAACATTGTGCAGGGCTGGCTCAGGGAACGACGGTTTCTCTGAGACCATGAATGCCTCCAGAGTGCTGCTGGGATTAAAGGTGTGTGCCATCACAACCAGCTCAAGGGTTTTGTCATTTTGTCTTTTGATTATGATTACAAGGAAAAGAAATGGTTATTATGGGCCGGAGAGATGGCTCAGAGGTTAAAGGTGCATGCTTGCAAAGCCTGGTGACCCGGGTTTGATTCTCCAGGACCTATGTAAAGCCAGATGCACAAAGTGGTACATGTGTCTGAAGTTTGTGTACAGTGGCAAGAGGCCCTGGCATACCCATTCTCTCTCTCTCTCTCTCTCTCCAAAATAAATATTAAGAAAAAAATAAAGCATTATTAGAAAGGACACAGAGTTATAAGGGAGCTCTTTAAAAAAAGAGAGAATATCAGTGCCAGGTGTGGTGCTCACCTTTAATCCCAGCACTCAGGAGGTAGAGGTAGGAGGATCACCATGAGTTCAAGGCCACTCTGAGACTACATAGTGAATTCCAGGTCAACCTGGGCTAGAGTGAGACCCTACCTCGAAAAAACAAACAAAAAAAAGAATATCAGATTTATGAGCTTCATTCAATATGTTTACAGAAGTGGAGAAAAAAAAGGGAATTGGAGCAGCAATGCCATAGGAAACGGAAGGGCTGAGGGATCAAGGAGGTGGGCTTAGCCCTGAAACTGGTAAAGTTGTGAGTGACAGACTGTGAGGATGGGGACGGCTTGAAGAATGGATGGAATAGGAGTTCGGTGATTGAACAGGAAGAATTGGATTTGGGTCACACTTCAATCAATTTGAACTTTCTGATGAGAAATAATTCTGGATAGATGGGGCCAGGATGTGGTGTGGAGTTGGATTCTCAGCCTGTGGCTGGAGTCCCCGTGGTTCACCCAGGTCCAGGGAGTCTGAGGTGAGGAACTTGGGACGTGATCTCATGAAGGGGAATCAACCTGATGACAACAACAGGAATCCGGATCCCTTTATTTCAACTCAGATTCCCTAAATGTGTCGGGTTTTTATTGCCCTGTGGTCCTCTGCTCTTCCAATGGTGACCTGGTCTGAACTAAACCAATGTGGAGGTGACTGTCATTTCCCCAAGGTAGGCATAGAATTCCCATGATAGCAACTTCATTCCTGAGCATTAGTGACATTTCCAGTAAAACCCTGAGGACTCAGATTTAGTTCATTTTTGTTCAAGGTAACAGTAGAGGATATGAACATAATTTTATTTAAAATCATATTAAAGATGTCTTTTTGCCATGGGGAAGTTTCACTTCTTTTATGAGAGCAAGATGAGTCATCTGTTGTTGTTTTTTAATATATTTAATATATTTCTCTTTTTAGCATCCCAATGTGTTTGCTGGTTAACCAGCATCTTGGTCTCCTAGCAAAAAAGTTTCCAGAAACGAAATTTGTTAAAGCCATTGTGAACAGCTGCATTCAGTACTACCATGACAAGTGCTTACCAACCATCTTTGTTTATAGAAATGGTCAGATAGAAGGCAAATTTATCGGAGTGATAGAGTGTGGAGGGATAAACCTCAAAGTAGAAGGTAAATGGCATTTTTTAAATGTTTATAACATTTGAACATTATAACAGATGAAAGTCCCATAGATCAACAAATATAAATGATTATTTTCTCAAAACAAAGTTTCTTCCTTGCTCCTGGTCCCTTTTTAATTGCCTCCAGATAAAATTTCCCACACTAATACTGTTATTCTAAAACCCACTGTTTACATTTTTAATGGTTTCTTGTCTAAGATAACTTAAACATGTAGGGTCTTCTACTTTAGAATCAGGCAAATTTATCGGAGTGATAGAGTGTGGAGGAATAAACCTCAAAGTAGAAGGTAAATGGCATTTGTAAAATGTTTATAACATTTGAACATTATAACAGATGAAAGTCCCATAGATCAACAAATATAAATGATTATTTTCTCAAAACAAAGCTCCTTCCTTGCTCCTGGTCCCTTTTTAGTTGCCTCCAGATAAAATTTCCCACACTAATACTGTTATTCTAAAACCCACTGTTTACATTTTTAATGGTTTCTTGTCTAAACTAACTTAAACATGTAGGGTCTTCTACTTTAGAATCAGGCCTACCTCTCCAATGCCATTTCTTAGTGCTTTCTACTGTCACTCCTCTGAGACTTGTCCCTCACTCATTTGTACCGCCATATCTTGTCATAGACTCTTATTTCCCCAAATCCCCCACTTTCTTTTTTTTAAATATTTATTTATTTGCAAGGAGAGAGAGAAACAAATAGGCACACCAGGGCCACTAGCCTCTGCAAAGGAACCGTTAACACATGTGCCACTTAGTGCATCTGGCTTTGACTGGATATTGGAGAATCAAACCCAGGTTGCTAGGCATTGCAGGCAAGCTGCTTAACTGCTGGGTCATAGCCCCAGTCCCTCCCCACACACCTTTCTGTATCCTTCCTGTCCAAACCCCACTCCCATCATTCTCCTCATTTCCATTTATCCCATTACGTAACCCCTGGCTAATTGATCATCTCTATCTCCTCTTCTCTACTGAATTTCTGTGGCGCACATCTCCTATGCCAGGTATTAAGATGTAACCCTGGGTTTGTGAACCATTCCCCGGGAGTCTTGTCTCCCTAACACGTGCAGAGACCAGGTATCCTATGGATTGGTTTTCACAGCACACAGCATGATTCTATATTTTTACCTTATTTAATGATTTTTTTTTACTTCCTGAAGCTATTTCTTATTTTTTAAAATTTCTTTATTTTTTAATATTTTATTATTTGCAAGGAGAGAGAGAAAAAGAGAGGATGGGTACATCAGGGCTTTTAGCCATTGCAAATGAACTCCAGATGCATGCACCACTTTGTGTATTTGGCTTTACTTGGGTACTGGGGAAGTGAACCCCGAGTCATTAGGCATTGCAGGCAAGCACCTTAATCACTGAGCAATCTGTCTAGCTCCATTTCTTTATTGTTAAATTTTATTGATTTATTTAAGAGTGAGTATGGGTGTGCCAGGACCTCCTGATGCTACAAACCAACTCCAGATACATACAACACATTGTGAGTCCAGTGGGTGCTGGTGAATCAAATCCAGGCTGTCAGGCTTTGCAAGTAAGCACCTTTAACCCCTGAGCCATCTCTCCAGCCCTCAAAACTGCTTTAATCTTAAATGAAACTGAAATCTTTCAAAGTTAATGTTTTTAAAAATAATTTTTAAAGCAGAGAGAGATAGGAGAGAGAGAGAGAGAAAGAGAGAAGAATGAGAGACAGAATGGGTGTTCCAGAGCCTCCAGCCACTGCTAACAAACTCCAGACATATGTGCCACTTTGTGCATCTGGCTTTACGTGGCACTGGGGAATCAGACCCTGGTCATTAGGCTTTGCAGGCAACCACCTTAATCACTGAGCTATCTCTCCAGCCCCAAACTGAAATTTTTTAATACCACCATGTTCCACCTGTCATGATGGTTATTTTCAGCAGTTTTTCTTTCTCTTTGTCGACCCCCTAAATCCACTCTTGGCTTTCCTAAGACTAAAAAGCTAACCTAGAAGCTCTCCCTTTGCCTTTTCCTCCTATCCGAGGCCCCTCTTTGACTGAAAACTTATCTTTTTGGCTAACAAAAATCTTATGAATACAAGAAGAAATATAATAAGCATTCATGAAATCCTTAGTGTCTTTATATGGGCTACTGTAAGAAAAACACCATAGACTGGATTGCTATAAACAAGATCCCAATGTCAAGAAATGGGCATCAGTTCAATGTCTGGAATGGGCCTGTTCCTTGTAGATGGTGACTTTCTTGCTGTGCTTAACATGGCAAAGACATTCCCTTGGACCTCTTTAATAGGAAGCCAAGTCCATGGAGCTGGGGAAATGGCTCAGTGGTTAAAGGTGCTTGCTTGCAAAGCTTGACAGCCTGGGTTCAATTCCCCAGTAACCACATAAAGCCAGATGCACAAGGTAGTACATGTACCCGGAGTTCCTTTGCAGTGGCAAGAGGCCCTGGTACAACCATACTCACTCTCTCTCTGCTCAAAAATAAATAAATGAATATATTTTTTAAAGGAACCCAAATCCCTTTCACATGTCTTCTGCCTGCATCATCAAACCGCCCCCAAAGATCTGTCCCTAATGCTATGATCATGGGGTGAGGTTTAATTATATGAATTATATGCACTAACATTTTTATGTTTTAAAAATACATTTCATAATTTTCCTCATAAATATTATGTTCATATATATGGTATCTAGTTAATAAATTTAACAATATGATAGATTTATAGTGATAATATAGTATGAGATATCAACCTAATTATTTGTGGTTATGACCTATACAATTTTTCTTTTTTAGATGTATTTTGGCAACTCACATTTTCCACAAATTCTCCTATTCACTAATTCACTAATTTTTAAAAAAGTTTTGGTGAATGTCACTTCATAGTAGTCCTGTGGCTTTTAAACCATTTTGAGAATTTTAATCTTTATGAACTACCCATTATTCACATTTTTACAGATCTCATTTTTTTAGTCTGATGATGTACAAGAAATGATGGCATCTTATAAACTATATTGTTGACAACCCATCACTAAAGCTGGATAAAAAATTTGTGAAAATGAAGAGGAGTTTCTTATCTACATGAAACACAAGTTGACTCTGACAAAATTAATGTGTAAAAACTTCACATTAAATGGTTTCTTTCTTTTTGAGCGTTTCTGCCTAAAATTTATCTGTCCTAGCAACCTCTTCAATGTCTGGCTGTACTAAGATATACAGGATCCCTTGCCACAAGGACTAATACAGACAGCCCACGAAGGAGGATATACAACTGATGGGGGGGGGGAGCGGGGAATTCGGGATAACAACGCATGGTTTGCCCACTAAATAATGTAACTCATTATGGACAATAAAAGAAAAAAAAATTAAAGGAATTTATATATCAAAAAAATATCTTTATTTGTATGAGAAAGAGAGAAAGAGGAAGACAGAGATAAGAGCTAGAATAGGTGTGTCAGGGCCTCCTGCCACCATAAATGAACTCGACTCTTATGCATCTGAGTTTACCTGGGTACTAGGGAATCAAACCAGACCACCCGGACCATCAGACTTTGCAAGCAAGCGCCCCCCCCCCCAATGTCTGGCTTTTGATTTTGCTGGCTATCCCTATTGGTTATGCTTTTCTGTTTTTTGTTAACTATTTCATTATATCCTTCTTTCTGCTTTTTCTCAGTTTTACTTCATTTTTCTTTTCCTACCTACTCTTTTCCCTTCTCATTTTGTAGTCCAGACTGCCCTGGAACTCACTAAGTAACCCAGGCTGGCCTTGAACTTGCAGCAATTCTCCGGCCTCAGCCTCCCAAGTGCTAGGATTATAGACATAAGGCACTATACCTGTTTTTTTCTCCCTTGATTTGAACTTCTGAACTTCTTATTTTCAATAATTTTTAAATAAAAAATTTTAGCCATTTCTTTATTTAAATATGACCAGTGTATGTTCTGATATTAGAGTACTGTGGCATCAGTTTTAAATATATCCACATTAGTTTTATCATCATCTTGTGTGTTATGTAGCTGAGGAATGCCTCTTCATTTTCACAAGATTTTGATCCAGTGTAATGATGGGTTGTTCTTTATTGCAGAACTTGAATGGAAGCTATCGGAAGTTGGAGCAATACAGACTGATTTGGAGGAAAACCCCAAAAAAGGCATTGCAGATATGATGGTATCCTCCATTAGAAACATTTCAATCTATGACAGTGACAATGACTCCAACAGTGACAACGAGACCAAATAGAACTGCTTAATAAATAGCTCTTAAGTACATATAGTCAATGGTGGGTTTAATATTGCCTTGAATCAGAGATCAGAGAATTTGTACATAGATTTGTTTTCATTTTCACATGAGAATTACAGTCTATTTATCATTCCAAAACTTTCAGATATTTCAGAATACTGGCTCTGTTGAACTAGAATTTTTAATAATTCTTTAATACCTTTCTGATTTATTCTTTTTTTTTGACTCATATTGGACATAACCCAGAAACTCAAGTCCTCTGTGTGGTGTTGCCTCTCACATCCAGAGAAACCCATAAAAAATAATTCAAGAGAAATGTTAAATTCATTTAGTTTAAGTTGATATATTTTAAAGTCTATTATTTTAGATGCCTTAATGGAAAATTCTTACATTTAGAACCATATGCTTTTAAATATTTTTGTTTATTTATAAGCAGAGGGGGGGAGAGGGTGTGAGAATGGGCGCACCAGGGCCACCTGCCACTACAAACAAACTCCGGATGCATGTGCCACTTTGTGCATCTGGATTTATGTGGATATTTGGGAATCACATTCGGGCCATCAGGCTTTGCAAGCAAGTGCTGATCCTATTGAATGGATAGATAATTCTTGAATGAATAGATAAATTCCAGGACAAAACACTGTGGAGATGAAAGGAAGATCCTAATGATCACTGAGTTATAATGCAGCTCGAATGCCATCTAACGCATGAATACGGCTAGTTTTCCTCCTTCCAGATGAAACCAAATGCAAAATGTCCCCATAAATATGACCTTTTAAAAAAGTATACACCCAATTGTATTTTCTGTTAGGTTAAAATTAATATGATAATAAAGATAGGAATAAATAAATAAATGAAATAAGAGGTACACATTACTTTTTTAACTCAGATCCACCAAGAGGCACTAAGCAGTGCTGAAGACTGACATTTGTAAATATCATGAAATCAGAGCATGTTAGAATCGCTGCTGGGGACTCCAGTCTCCCTCTTCCACAACATGTGTGCAATATTATTTTGTGAACACAGGCCATTACTTCACACACTGCTTCAGTTGTACACAGCCATTTAGGTTGTGCACAGATATTTGTCAATATGTGGGAAATTACTTATTATGTAATTCCTCTATTCTGTGGACTTATTTGATGGTGTAGACCTTAGTGTTTTAAATTAAATTTTATTTATTTGTAAATGGGGGGGGACAGAGAGAATGGGTGCACCAGGGGCTCCAGCCACTGCAAAAAACTCCAGATGCGTGTGCCACTTTGTGCATCTGACTTTACGTGGGTACTGGGGAATTAAACCTGAGTCACCAGCTCTTCAGACAAATGCCTTGACCATCTAAACCATCTCTCCAGCCCAGAAGTTAGTTTTTTCCAAAAAAAATAATTTATTTATTGAGAGAGAGAAAGAGAGAGAAGGTGAGAGAGAATGGAAGCTCCAGGGCCTCCTCGCTCTGCAAAGGAACTCCAGATGCATGCGCCACTTTGTGCATCAGGCTTCTTGAGGAAAGGGGAATGAGCCCAGGCAGGCAGGTTTTATAAGCAAGTGCCTGTAACCACTGAACCATTCTCCAGCCCCGAGGCTAGGTTCTAATTTTCAATGCTCAATCCCTTTGACCTACAAAATGTATATTAGCTAGATTTCATTCTAATTAAAAATGTATTAACAATTTCCATACATATAGAGAATATACTATGATCATAATCCCCACCCCACTGAATCCCTTCTTTCTAACTTTCTATCTTCCTTCTTTCCTTCTATTTTGATGTCATCATTTTCCCCTCCTGTCATGCAGGTCTTGGGTAAGTAGTGTCAGCCTACACTGTGAGGTCATGATTACCACAGGCACTTTCATTCTGATTTAAAAAAAAAAAAAACATTTTAACTATTCTAGCCAACAGAGTGCTATGGAACCCTTCTTCCCTACCTTGTCTAGTGCTCTGAGTTGGCGGCCTTCTCAGGAACTGGCTAGACATGCATGATCTCTGGCTGTATCCCAGACTGGGTTGAATGTTCATTTTAATGAAATGCCCAGGTGATTGGCCTGTGTATTAAAATTCCAGAAGCACTAGTCAGCAAATCCCTTCAAGCCAGCTTCTGTTCTTTAACTCTTCCCCTACACTAGATTATTATTACATCTGGAGGGTTTGACACTCAGTTTCAGTCCCCAGCCAGATGTTCTAGATCTGAACTTAGGACTCAAAAGAACTCTGAAGATGGAAGCTGTTTTCTCGGGCTTTTTCTTTTTTGAGATGGGTTTTGCTAAATAGCAAAGGCTGGCCTCAAATGAGGTTTCTGTTGCACCAGTGCTTCCTTTTTCCTTTCTCGGTACAGCCCTGGTATTGGGGATTTTTAGGGAGGAGAAAAGAAACGCATTCTGCTCAACTGTACATTCCAGATTGCTTTCAAGTAGCCATTCTTCAATGAGGCGTGCTGAGTTTCTGAGGTAGCCTTCCATGGCACAGTCCCTTGCTCAACAGAGACACTCAGTAGGTCTAGATCTTTCTGCTAATCTCTTAGCTCTTTCCCCAAGAAATATCGAGGAACTGTCTTGCTGTTAGAACTGCCTTCTCTCTGGCATGTCAAGATGGTTCAAGCCTAGACAGTTCTTTCCACCAATCAAACCATGGGAGTTTCCACATCCTCAGCATGTCAGGTGGTGAAGGAAGAGTGCATGGTTTTTTTTCAGCCCTCTCCCAGCCAGCCACATCTCTCCAAGTCTCTTTCCTCATGTTCATGGGCAGTATCAAAAGAATCTGCCAGTGGGTGAGACAGGAGTCTCCCCTTCTTCGCCTTGTTTCCCTAGCTGAGATCATGCAAGATTATTTAACTTGGATGAGATGGGCTGGAAAAGGAGAAAAAAACACAATACTCACCAGGAACCTACCTATGAAGACATGGCTTCATGGAGAGAGAGGCACAGGAATGGTGAGTTTGGGGACAGCTCGGGCAACATAGTGAGACCTTGTCTCAAACCAAAAATGGCTGGTGGTGCAGGTGAAGGGTGCAAGGCCCTCATTTGATCTCTAACACCAGAAAAAAATGTGTTGGAGGTGGTAGCAACGACTTCATGATCCTTTCATGGGTACCTCCTCTTCCCAAGTGTGCTGATATAGCCACTGTGTGCAGTTGGAGGTTTGGTTCAATTTTGTCCAACTTTAGCTCTGATTGAAGGAGTATCTGGCACCTAATGTTGGCAGCTATGTAGAAGGTGAGCTGCTGGAATAAAGGCTGTTTTGGGAGAGTGTGGAAAGGGCTGCACATGCTGGGACATGAGGTGGGAGAGGTAGGCAGGGGCCAGGGTATTGTAGCCGTGACTGTTTGAAAAGGAACTGGAAATAATAAGTTTTCACGAAATATATAATTTCTCTCATTTTTTTGAGCCAGGGTCTTTCTATATAGCCCAGGCTGGCCTTGACTTCATCATTCTCCTGTCTTAGCCTTCCCAGTGCTGGGATTCCAGCTGTGCAGCACAAATGCTTGCTTATTGTTTAAACAGTATTCTTGGTCTGTGGAGCATTCACAATACTCGAGCTACATGAGAGACATCAAGTAGATATTTGAACATTCTTGTATGGAAACTTAAGGAGGCGGAGGCAGCAGTGAAAGGTGCTCAAGCCACTTTAACCCTTCCGAGGGTTCCAGTGACAGACACCACAGATTATCTGCAACCACCGTTCTCACCTCTGAAGGCATACTTTTTTTGACTCAGGGAATCGCAGTTTAGGAAACATTCACGAGGAATTAAGCCTGGATATATATGGCTGCAAAGTCCACACACAGTATCACCTCTTATCACTGTATTTCTCTCGATTTTAAAGGGACTAGAAAGAGTATGAGTGATTAAGCCATGCATGCATTGTAGAAAACCTTCCTCACTATTTTGCATGTCTCAAGCTTCCTCTTTTTCTCTCTCAATGGATGATGGTAAAATCAGGAATGCCAATGAAAGGGTGGATGCTAGAGGTTTTAAGAAAGAAGAGACGCTGTTTTGTGACTAGTAGACTGTATGGAGCTTGGGGAACAGGCTGAGCAAAGGAGACAGAATTATACACAACAAAATTGATAGTGGCTGATACTTAAATGGAATTTCTTTTAAAAAATATTTTGAGAGAGACAGAAAGAGGCAGGATACAGAGTGAGTGAGTATGGGTGTGCCAGGGCCTCCTGTCACTGCAAATGATGGGGGTACCCAGACCATCACACTTTGTAAGCAAGTTCCTTTAATCACTGAGTCATCTCTCCAGCCTCTTCAATGGGATTTTTTAAAATGTGCCAGTAACTTAAAAACAGTCTCTTCTCAATTTACTTATGGGATGGGATTATTATCTAAATGTTACAGATGAAGTTAAGGATCTGGGGAAAATCAGTTGAAAAGAGTTGGAAATGATAGCAAGACACACAAGGTGCAAACAGGGCACATGAATAATAAACATGGTGTTTAAGGCGGTGACTTAGGCCAGGAAACATAGACTCAGGATCTATGAAACTGTAAGGCAGGGCATGCTTGACAGAAACAATGTGCAAGCTGGAAAAGCTGTCAGGAATAGAACCCACCCCTCAGCACTTGGAGAGAATATGGGGAGAAAGTTGGGAACTGAACTGTGGGAAATATCCATGCAGTGACAGAGGACTGAGCAGAAAGAAAACAGGATTATCAACAGGTCAATAATTAAACGCAGAATGTGAGGGGGGAGGGGAGAGAGGAACACGTTTGATCTTGGTGACTAAGGGGACAATGAAGCTATTAAAAAGGACAAAGGTAATCTTGAAGATATGTTTCAGTGGATACGAGGAGGGGCTGTTTCTAGAATCAAATCCAGACATTCACCCTAGGAAAATCATTTCCCATCTCCACCTGGTCTGCCTGAAACTTATCTTGGCCATTGTCACTCATAGCTAATTGTCATGGTTTGATCCAGGTGTCCCCCACAAACAAATGAATGTGTTCTCAGTGATCAATGCTCAGCTGATGGCAGTTTGGGAATTAAACCCTCTCTAGAGCTGTGTTGTTGGTGGCAGGCTTATGGGGTTATAAGCCAGCTTCCCCTTGCCAGTATTTGGCACACCTTCCTGCTTCTATTTCCAGTGCTGTGGCAGAGGTGATGTCCACCCCTCTGCTCATGCCATCGTTTTCCCTGCCAGGATGGAGTCTCCCCTCCAGTCTGTAAGCCAAATAAACCCATTCCTCCACAAGCCACTTTTATTTGGGTTCTTTCTGCGCAGCAACTAGAATGCTGACTTCAACAGTTTTGGTACTAGGACGTGGGGTTATCTGTTGCTGCTAGAACCCTGATCTTGTGGCTTTGGTCTTCTGGAAGTGATCTATAGAAGGAATATGGATGGGTTTGAAATCTCAGCCTAAGAGATGCCTCGCAGTGAAAGGGTGGATGCTAGAGTTTTTAAGAAAGAAGAGAGGCTGTTTTGTGACTGGTAGACTGCATGGAGCTTGGGGAACAGGCTGAGCAAATGAGACAGAATTGTACACAACAAAATTGATAGTGGCTGATACTTAAATGGAATTTCTTTTAAAAAATATTTTGAGAGAGGCAGAAAGAGGCAGGATACAGAGTGTAAGTACAGCCTGATGGATCATTCTGGTCAGAGTTTAAAGACCTGAATGTAATGAGAACTGTGGACTGTGAGATTTGGCTTACAAGTGTGAAAAAGAACTTTGTCAGGACTGTGCCAGAAGCAGTTTGTGTGAGAGGCTTGCTGCATTCTGTCTGCCTGTATCCTAGGAACCTGTGCAGGGTTGCTTGACGTAAAGATGTATTGGTGTGAGCAGATGGAGATGGCACAGAAAGAAAGATCTTTGGGTCAAAACTGCTGCCCGTTCACCTGCAATTGTTTGAGAGATTAATTACAACCATTGAGATTGGGCCAGCTGGTCTGCATTGAAACAACAGGAAGAATGCAGACTCTTTGAAGTAAGGGGCCTGAATGCTTTGTTCCCCCCCGGATTAACAAATTGGTAGCCCACCTGGTTCTGTGGAATATAACAAATGCAATAAGAGAGGGTCATTGGATTTGCAACACAGTTTTGTTTTTGAAAAATGGCCATCGGCGTATGAAGCAGGTGTGCTAGGTTGCCTGCATGGAGCCCGATGGAGCCATGAGGATGAACTCTGGGTTGCAATGGAGACCCAAAGAATTCCAGGACTATGGATGGGTGCCAAGGTGAGCTGCCAGCACCGGATGAAGTTTTCCTAGACTGTGAGTAACCCAGCTGGAGGGGAGGATTTGAATCTCCAAGAGACTTTTTATTTGGTTAGAATCAATCAACTTGGAGTTAGAAATTGATGGTGCCCTGCTTGCTATAAATCTTGTATTGGTTCAATCTGTTTTTGCTGTGCCTCATGTTTTGCAATGTGAATGTTCTGTGCCATTATGGGTTTATTTTTGGTATTATGGCTCAGTTGAAAGCTGTGGGGACTTTTTCACATGCACAAAAATCAACTCCAAATGGATCAAAGACCTCAATATAAGTCCTGTAACCCTGAATACCCTGGAAGAAAAAATAGGAGAGACTCTACATGAAATAGGAGTAGGGAAAAATTTCCTGAGCAAAACTCCAGCAGCCCAGGAAATGCAACAATCACTTAACCAACGGGACCTGATCAGGCTCCAAAGCTTCTGTACAGACAAACAAACCATACTCAGAGCCAATAGACCCCCATCAAACTGGGAGACGATTTTTACCAGCTATAACTTGGACAAAGGTCTAATCTCCAGATCTTACAGAGAACTCAAAAAAATACATAATAAAATCCCAAACAGCCCCCTCACAAAATGGGGCACCGATCTCAACAGAGAATTCACAGAGGAGGAAACACAAATGGCCTTGTCCCATCTAAGAAAGTGTCCCATCTAAGAATGGCAATCATAAAGAAAACCAACAACAATCGTTGCTGGCGAGGATGTGGGGAAAAAGGAACCCTCATTCACTGCTGGTGGGATTGCAAACTCGTTCAACTGCTATGGAAAGCAGTGTGGAGACTCCTAGACAGAATGGAGATAGAACTACCAATGGACCCAGCTATCCCTCTACTAGGCATCTACCCGCAAGATGTCACACCTCAAT
This sequence comes from Zapus hudsonius, assembly GCA_004024765.1. NCBI lineage: Eukaryota > Metazoa > Chordata > Mammalia > Rodentia > Dipodidae > Zapus > Zapus hudsonius. The sequence goes on from PVHP010021183.1 coordinate 29,151, forward strand.
GCAGAAACTTTTGTACAACTATATAGCAGCTCAATTCATAATAGCCAAGAATTGGAATCAACCCAAATGCCCATCCATGGAGGAATGGACAGCGAAACTGTGGTATATTTACAGGATGGACTTCTACTCAGCTGAAAGAAAAAATGACATATCAAAATTTAGGAAAAAATGGTCTGTCTTTGAGCAGATCTTACTAAGTGAACACTCAAAAGATCAGAGAATCGAATGCCGCATATTCTCCCTCATATGTGGTCCTTAAGCAGGCTAACCGTAAACTCTACGCAGACTAGTAGAAAGAAGTGAGAGGTTATGAATGAGGGGTAAGGAATGGGGGGAGGGGAACGGCTTAAGCATGAGGCTAAACCAAATTAGGTTAGAAAACAAAATCCTTAGGAGCATACTGTAACCTATTGAGCAAGTAGTGGGTGTCTACTGGCAAGAGGGGCCATGAATAGTAGGGGAGAGAGTCTAAGCCCGTGAATAATTGATCAGTCTGACAACCCCTGGTCCCAGTCACTGGTTCCTTCCCTCACTGAGCTGTTGACCAAAGTGACCCATGAGGTTCCAAAAACAAGACAGAATTCTGTCAAAGCCCTTGAATGCCTTCCCCAGGCCTGAGGCCAAACCCTGTTGCTGAAGAAACCACAGAATGCCATTGATCAGCATCGAGAGACCCTTCAAGGTCCAGAATGGTAACCCCAGACGCCAGTTAGTACAGTGCTGGAAGGCACTGCACAAACTGCCAGGGGAAGCTGATCAAC